>JANBVN010000137.1:0-86618 GCA_030052785.1 Coniochaeta hoffmannii | reverse complement strand
CTTCCTCTTCCTCTTCCTCTTCCTCTTCCTCTTCCTCTTCCTCTTCCTCTTCCTCCTCCTCCTCCTCTTCCTCTTCCTCTTCCTCTTCCTCTTCCTCCTCCTCTTCACGCCACCCCTCCTCTCCCCTCTTGGTGGTGCGGTCCTCGGGCGGCCGCGTCTTCTGGTAAGTATATGCTTTCAAAATACTTCCTGTTGTCGCACTTCTTGTTTTCTTCAATGGATGTTTTCCCTTCACTCTTCTGTTGTTCTTCCCTTTTGTCTTTTCTTTTTCTCTTCCTTCTGTATGTTAGGTTTTCTAACGACTGATTTGCAGTAGCAATGTCTTCCACGCAGCAAGGCAGAGTTCCTGTCCGGGGCAAGAGAGACGCGCGACCATGCGGGGTCTTTCTTCAGAACGGCAACGAACGAATTGTTATGGGCGGGCGGCAAGATCGGCTTCGCGCAAACCCCAGGCCTCACTGCTCAGCTGATTCACAGTTGGCCTTCGGCACGTTCACCCCATATCACGTTGTTCTTGACTTTTGAACGAGAGCAAGACCCTGGAGTCGCTTTCTTTTCCGGAGCTGGTCATCGGGCCACCTCTCTCTCCATTGGCATCAGGTTTGCGGCCGGCTCGTTCAGGTCCAAGGCAGAAGACGTCTCCAACTGGCCCGCAGTCACCGAGATGCGGACGGGAAAGCGAGACTCCAAGCTCTTCATGGTCACCGTCGTGGCAACGCATCCTCCCACGATCGAAGGAGTTGGTCTGCCTTTCGTCTCCCCATCAGACCCTGCGCCCCACACCATGTTCCTTTCAAACAAGACGAGCATCTGTGGCCACGACTTGCTCTCTTTTTACCAGCAGACCGAGTTCAAGCTAGTGATGGTTTGGGAGGGGATGATGGCGCTCGCGAACGACCAGTTCCGCCGGGCAGTTCCTTCGCCGGACATGATCCCTCGCTCTCCATTCCCGTACACCAATCAGTAAGTTGCTTCAGCTGTGTTCTTCTTGCTGCCGTCCCATCTCAACCCACGGTGCCTAACGCGTCGTGTTCATCAGTGATTGGAACATGACCGACTGCGCAAGGGAGATCTTGGCCAACCGACAAGCCGTACCGTATGCCAACGCGTCAAAGTTCGACAACGCACACGATCGGCAGCTCGTCGTAACACAATGCGTGCTGCAAGAGATCTTCTGGCTGGAAGGTGATTGCAAAGAGATTCGCCGTAGCACCGAGCCGGACGAGAAGGCCGCCGAGTTCACCGTGCTGGTCAAGTACCCGTGGGAGGTCTGTGTGTCCCATTCGGCTCGTTCATTGCATCTGATGCTGACATATTGTTTCATTCACAGCCGACCGAGTTTGAGACGACCATCCAAAATCTCCTCGAGGAAGACCAAGCCCTCGGACTCGCATTCGCGCCGCCACCTTCCATGGGAGCGGATCCGTACTGGAGAGCCCGGATTGTCTCGATGGACCCGTACCAGGGCGCCGGCTGCGACCTGGCCATCAGCATCCGCCGCCCTGTCCGCCATTTCGACAACGGTGACCGCGATCAATTCATTCACGCCTTCGGATCGGTGAAGGATGCCCAAGCCGTGAAGGGGTGTTACCTCGTTCTCGATCCCGGCCTTGCGGTTGGTCAGGCGCGTGTGGCGATGGTCAACAGCTTCTTCAACGACCCGCGTTGCGACGACGACCTCACTCGCCACCAAGAGGAGTTCATTGTGGGTATTGGGTTCCCGAGCCTGATACGTCCGCCGCCTCCCAGGGTCTCCGACACTACTGCTCAATTGGGCAGTATGGCCGTCTCGACCGACGACGCACCTCAGATTCCCTTTGTCCCGAAGCTGGTGCTACCGGACGTGGCTGGCAAGCTATGGAACGAGTGCGACAAGGAATATCGGGACGTCATCCTGTCACAGCTTGGTGACTACGCCCCCATGGTCTCCAAATACTTCGAGACAGTGTGCCTCCCCATCCTTGCCATCATCGGGTTTGCGGGCTCTGGCAAGACACAGACGGCTGCGTACATGGCGTTACTTCTCCTTCACAGCCAGTTAGGCGGCCGTCTCTACTGCGCTGCGCCCACGCATGTTGCCACGTCGAACTTTACTTATCGGCTGAACGAGCTGTCCGACAAGGTCGACCGTCTTCTTCCCGCAACCTATAAGCACCGTCCGCTGCCAATGATCGTTCGCGGCTTCAACGTCAAGGACGAGGTCAACGCCTTCATGCAGACGGTCCGCGGCGAGACGCCAGCTGCCGACAAGTACCGCAACCAGACCTGGTCAATGAAGCTGTCTGTCTGCGAATGGATGTGCAAGGTGGCGGATGTCGGTGGCCATCGCCTTCGCGAGCGAGACAACAAGGCACTTCACGACCTTCGGGACGAGCTCAAGGCTAAGCCTCGCTGGACGGCCTTGCGCAAGTTCGTGGCCAAGGAGATCTCTGCCGCTGAGATGAAGGGCCTCGCACCCAGGGACGACCCGACCATCCACAAACCTGGCGATCTCATTCAGGCGTTCGCTGTCAGGGTGCTCCACTGTGCAACGGTGGTCTGTACGACTCCGTTTCAAGCAACCGGTCCGGAGTACCTCGCATGGAACCGCAGCAAGACCAAGGCGACAATGCTGGACGAAGCTGGCGCCATTACTGTCGTTGTTGGCAAGAGAAATGCGTGAGAAGAGCGCGTGTATTATTTATAAGAGACAATCTGCTGTCTTTTTTGTCGTGTCTCGCGGCGCTTGCTACCAATCCACCCATCCCGGCAATGTAATACCCCACCAACCAATCTTGCCACAATCCAATCGACAATAGATATTAAGAATAAGAAGTCTAAACCAAACCAAAGCATAATTCCCGGAATCCCACCCACCCAGTTAGTCAGATACTCTCCAATATCCCGCAAACGCCTTTCTAACCAACCAACCAAGCCCCCAACCCCTTTCCCTCCCCCTTTGACCCATCTATCCATATCTTCTATCCTCCCCCCCCCCTTCCCTCCCTTCACACGGCATCCCTCCTAACGAACAAATTCATCCTCTTGCTCGCACCGCACTTCTGGTTCAAATTTCCTGGGCAATCCTTAGAACACTGCGACTCGGTAGCGTTAAACCCTGGGGTGGCGCCGGTGTTGCCGGCCCAGTTCAGGGGGCCGTTTCCGACCCAGCACTCCTTCCCGTACTCTGTTTTTTAGGTTTAGGGTTAGCGCTGGTACAGGTGTAAGGGTTGGGGGGGGGGGGGGGGGGGGGAGGGGAGGACGACTCACCAATTCCTGCATACTTGTAGGCCCAGGAGGCCTCGAGGCACTTGTCCTGCGTCATGTCGGCGAGGTTGATGATCTGCTTGGTGAGGAGGCGGCCGTTGGAGGGCTCGGCCACGCAGCCGTAGTAGGTGAAGTTGACGTTCCCGGGCCAGAGGGGGGTTGCTGTGGGAGAGACGGAGGAAGTTGAGGAGGAGGTTAAAGTAGTGGAGCTCGAGGAAGAAGTGGAACTGGAAGTTGAGCTTGAAGATGTTGAGGTGGAGGAAGTGGAGGTAGAGGTGGAGGTCGGGGAAGTGGTGGAGCTGGGAGTGGTTGAGGTCGAGGTTGAGGTTGAGGTCGAGCTTGAGCTCGAACTCGAGGTGGTGGAGGTGGAAGAGGGTGAGGAAGTTGAGCTCGAGGAAGTTGAAGAAGTCGAGCTTGAGCTTGAACTCGAACTCGAGGTTGTGCTCGAAGTTGAGGTAGTGCTCGATTCCGTGCTAGTTGACTCGGAAGTGGATGTTGAGCTGTCCGAGGACGTGGTCGAAGTCGAAGAAACTGAAGTGGAAGTGTCGCTCGAAACGGAAGAAGTGGAAGTTGAAGAAGTGGAAGTCAGAGTGGAAGTCGAGGTCGAAGTCGTAGTGGACGTGGATGACGAAGTCGAAAGAGTGGAAGTCGACGTCGAAGCGGAGCTCGAGGTCGAGGAGCTGGAAGTCGACGTGGAAACGGAAGACGAAGACGAAGAAGCTGAAGTCGAGCTCGACGTCGAATCCGAAGCAGTCGACGTCAAAGAAGTCGAAGTCGAAGAAGTGGAGGTTGATGTCGAGGTCAAGCTCGAAGTCGAAGACCCAGAGGACAACCCAGTCGATGAGCTAGTCGAGGAGCTGCTCACAGTCGAGCTCACCGTCGAGCTCACACTCGACGAACTCGACGACGACGACGTAACATTCAGGGAAGCGTCATACTTGTACACCGACAGCCGGCTCGACCCGCCGCAGTACTGGGTCTTGTCCCCCTTGCACAGCATGCTGCACTTGGTCTGGTCCGCGTCGAGCGCCGTGTTGCCGGCCAGCGCGTTGCCGCAGTAGCACTCGCGCTCGTACTCGGTGCCCCAGAACGTGAAGCCGGCGCAGGCGGCGGCGCACTTCTCGAGCGTCATGAGGTCGTCCGTGTACGTCTTGCCGGCCAGCGACCGCCCGCCGAGCGTCGTCTCAGTGTAGCAGCCCTGGTACCGGTAGAAGCCGACGGTCTGCCGGATGCCGGTGGACGTGGGGCTTGCGGCGCTCGTTGTCGTGGACAGCGTTGCGCTGCTGGACGAGGTTGCCGTTCCTGAGGTGGCGGATGAGGTTGCCGTCCCCGAGGTAGTGGACGAGGTTGCCGTTCCTGACGTGGTGGATGTTGTGCTGGACAGGCCCGAAAGTGAGTACACGTTAAGACGCGAGCCGGCTCCACAGTACTGGAGAAGTGGGTCAGCCGGGAACGTCAGAAGAGAAAGGGGCAACTCAAGATCTTTTACCTCTGTGCTGTTGTCGGCGCAAGTCATAGAGCAGTCCGTGATGGCTGTAGGAACGGAGCCAGCTGCAAACGCATTTGCGCACCAGCACTCGCCACCGTACTCTGTTTTATCAGGTTAGGGTTCACATTGGGGACTGATATGCGTGGAGGGACAACTCACCAAGACCCGCGTACTTGTAGTTGAGGGCAGCGCAAGGACTTAAGCAGGCGGCAACAGTCTTGACGCCTCCGGTGGAGACGCCGTTAGACAGGGCGCGGCCGGTGGTCGCCTCGGTGTAGCAGCCGATGCTGGTGTAGCCGTAAACGCCCGGGTTGACGAAGGGGCCGCCGGGGTTGGCGGGGAGAGTGGTGTTGGTGGCGTACAGCGAGATGAAGGGGTTGCCGGCGAGCTCGTTGACGCCGTTGCCGCCGCACCACTGGTCGATGTCGCCGGTGCAGTCGAAGTTGCAGTTGACCTCGCCCACCTGGGCGGCGGGAGGGGTCGGGCCTCCCCAGCACTAAACTTATGGTCAGCGTCTGGGTTATGTGTTCAAGTCAGTTATTTGGCTCACCTCGCGGTGGTACTGCATGCCGCAGTAAGCGTAGCCCTTGGTGGCGCAGGCGGCGAGACACTTGTCAGCCGCGTTGTCCTCGGCGCCGTACATCTGCTGCTTCAGCTGGCGGCCCGACGGGTAGTTCTCGCGGAAGCAGCCCACGTAGCGGTACGCGCCCTGGCCGTCGCCCTTGAGCGGCCCGCCCTGCTGGGCGACGGCCGTGCAGGTAAAGGGCACCTCGACCTTGCCGAGCGTGGCGTCGTTGGTGTTGAAGATCCAGGAGGTGACGTTGGTGTAGGGGTCCGTATTCCACTGCGTCTTGGGCGCCGTGCATACGATGATGGCCTCGGCGTACTCGCCGGCCGCGATCGTGGTGCCCTCACCGATGTCGGCCTGGTTGACCGTGTTGATGAGGCCGGGCACGCCGAAAGGAGGCTTGGAGATGGGGATGTTGAGGGCCACGGAGCCGGCGGGAGCCGTGTTGGTGATGCGGAACCGCAGCCTGCGGTTCGTGTTCTGCGTCACGTTGCCGAAAGACAGGGCGCTCGAGCTCGGAGTCCATGTCTGCCACCCGGAGCCGTCCGGCTTCTCGAGCTGGATGAGGGCAACGGGTGACCCGCCGGCGCTGGCCGTGATAGTGATGCCGGCCGACCCGCCGTCGGAGGTGATGTTGACGTAAAGAGTGTAGTTGCCGCTGGTAGCAGGGTTGAAGCCGATCGTCACGAGCTGCTGGGACATGGCGGCTAGGGTCGTGGGGAGGTTGCTGAGGGTGAACAAGCCAAACTGGGCCTGGCTGCCGCTGACATTGGCCGGGACAAAGGGACCCGTCAGGCCGACCTCGGAGAACTGCACGCTCTGGACGTTGAGGGACGTCTTGCCCGGGTTGGACAGGAGGACCGAGTCGAGGACGGTGTCGGCGCCGACCACAGCCTGGCTGAAGGTGACATGGTCGGGCGTGACGACCAGAAGAGCTCCGGCGCTCTCGCCGATGCCGGTCAGGCGGACCGACGTGACGGTCGCATAGCCGCCGACGTTGTTGGTCGTGCTCAGAGAGACACTCGCCGAGAGGTTGCCGTACGTGCTGGGGTTGAAGGTCGCCATGAAGCTGAAGGTGCTCTGTGCGGCCATCTGCCGGGGCAAGGTGGGCAGATCGGCGACGCTAAAGTCAGCTGAAGCGAGGCTAATGTTCGCCACGGTCAGGGCAACCTTGGCAGTGCAGGTTATTGTCTTGGCGGTGGACTGGGCGCCGATGCCGACGGTGCCGAAATCGAGAGGCCCCGCAGTGCAGTTCAGCGCCGGGTTTGTGGGCGCGCCGTAGGCATACACAAGGCCTTCGGAGGAGCCGAAGTAGACGATGCCATCTCCGAAGTGCGGCCGGGTGAACTTGTTGATGCCGCCAATCTTGAACCCCTTGACCAGCTTCATGACTTCTCCGGTGGGGACGGCGTCGTAGATTCTGACCGAGTACCCCTCCGGGTTGTTGTCGTCTACGTCGGTCACCCAGAAGAGGCCGGTGCCGGGCTGCCCGTTAAGCGAGGTGACTGTGCCGTGAGAGACGCCGAAGCCGTTCTTGCCGGTGGGAGACTCGGCCACGCGGGTAAACGAGGGGACGCCGCCCGTGCAGCTGAACTTGAATACCCGCGACTTGTAGCCGATGACGTTGACGTAGATGTAGCCGCCCTCGAGAGGATACACGCCGACACCGGCGTACACCGAATTCTCGTTGGAGTACTTGCCGAGCACGCGGTCTCCCCTGTTGTCGCCCGTCTTGAATCCGCCGAGGTCGTCGAGATCAAGAAACCAGGTCGTATGATCCTTGCCGGTGACGACGCCGATGCGCCGGACGCCGCCGCACGAGAAGGCGTCCGACGGGAGCATGGCCACCGGACTGGTGCCGAGATCGAGGTCGCCGCCGTTGAGGTAGCCGATATTGGCCGGTATGAAGAAGTCGACCGGCGTCACGGTGCCGTCGGCGTTGTATGTCATGTGGACGACGGCCTCCTCCAGCGACGTCGGGATGCTGCCGCGGTTGATGGGGATGTCGCCGACCTGGCCCGAGTAGCCGTTACCGGTGGCGAAGAACATGGAGCCCTTGTCGTCGGACGTGATGCCGCCTCCGGACATCCACAGACTGGCGCCCTTCTTGGGACTGGGGACGCCCTCGCCCTGGGTGGCGTAGTACTCGACGAGCTGGCCCGTGGTCTTGTGCCAGCCCACCACCCATCCGGTGAAGTTGTAGTTGACGCAGTGGGACCCGAATCCGGCGTAGATGTAGTCGCTGCCCTTGGGATGCAGCAGGCCGGGCCGCTGGTTCTGGATGCCGCCGTTGAACAGGCGGGACGGGTTGTTGCGCGCCCCGAGACCCTCGAAGTTGAGGGGGAATCCGGGCCGCTCGCTCAAGTCATTGACGTCGAGCGCGTGGATGTAGATACGGCCGGCAGGACGGCCCTGCGGGACGCCAATCTTGGTCTGGTCCGCGTACGTCTTGGCCGAGAGGTACAGGGTGTCCGTGTCGGGGTCGATGACGCCCGTGCCGATGATACCGACGGTCGGGTTGATATCCTGGCAGTACCCCGGTGTCTCCTGGTTCTCGCCCGACAGATCTGCCGACATGAAGGGGATGTGCAGGTTCCTGCTGGCAACAATGGCGCCCGTCTTGGCGTTCATCTTGTAGACGTTGTTCTGGGCCGTGGCCCAGTAGACGTACTGCGTGCCGTCGCCATTCTTGGGCGTGTAGATGAGGGGCTGCGAGAAGATCTTCTCCTTGGTGCCGATGTAGTTGCCCGGGAGCTGCACCTTGAACACCTGGCCGAAATCGCTGCTGGTCACCACTGCGGGGTCCATGTTGTTGTTGGGGAAGTAGCCGGCCCGCGAGTTGTCGCCGCCCCAGGTGATGGTATCGGTCGAGGCGAGGCACTCGCCGGCCCGGAAGAATCCCAAGGCCATCACGGCCAGGCTCCGCACCAGCATCTTGGCCGCCATTGCTCCGTCTGACCCGTATATACCGTCTCCAAAATTCCCGGGTTCCGCAGTTGTCTCACCGGGATTGTTTCACCGGGATTGTTTCACCGGGGACTGTCTCACCACGGCCGCCAGCGCACTCACTGGAATGTGGACAGCGGGCGCTCCCGCAGTGACACCCAAGAAAAGAGAATCCCCCTTGCAAATCCCTACAAACGAATGGTATGAACGAGTGGATGAATGAACAACGAACGAAGACGAAACAGAAGAAGCTGGTGTTTGAAAAGGTCAAGTCAAGGGTAGCATGATCGACGTCGTATCCCCAGCAAGCAACCCTGGGGCGCCGCTGGGTTAAATCCCCCCCTATCGTAGGATTGCGTGGTGGTTTTTTTCGCGTCCCAATCGACAATTTCGATAGTGCACCGACCAAGACCGCTAAGCCCCATTCGGCAGGATTTATTGTATGCCAAGAGCGATCAATCCATTGCCAAGGAAGCGTATTCTCCGATGTGGTGAAAGAGCCCAGCAGGCCCAGCCCGCTCGACAACATTAAGCTTGTTGGCGAAGACGGTCGAGACCGGCTAATTTTTCAGACAGTAACACGGACTGATATGCTCAACACGCTGCAGCGGATCGGATATTTCTCTCCTTTCTCAAGGGTATTCGTGTGCCCGTTTTGATGTCAGTTGAGAGCGGTCGCGGATCGTAATGAACTGTTTATGCAGGGAGAGCGTTGGTACCTGGCTTCAGCGCACGCCGCAGCCCGGTTTCTGCTCGCTCCACCGGGCCAACAGCCACTGCAGCCAATAGGAGCCCGCAATCCAATCGTATGGCCAAAGCGATCGTAAGGCTCCAGCAAAAAAAAGCCAAGAAGGATGGTTTCTGGTTCTTGGGAGATCCGGACCGTCTTGGCATAAGCCGCCGCCCCTGGACCAATGATGCCCTGTACACGTGTACAACAAAGAATGACTCCGGCCTCTGCCGTGCTTAGACACTGCTTCGAGTCAAGCGTGGCACTTTTCAGCCGCATTGGCATCGACTGATTGGAGACGTGGTCCAAGACGTCCAAGACAAGCAAGGCATCGTGTCTGGAGTGGGCTGAAGGCGAAGTGGATGCTACCAAACGGGAGACCTCTGCGAGGCGACTTGCAAAGTTGAAAAGCTTCCAGGCTGCCGTACACAACCTCCAGTCTTGGTCATTCGAAACTGCAAGCGATCGCATTATGGTCGCTTGGAAAGCGGTTATCTGCCTGTTCAGCGTTCTGGCACTGACAGCTCAGCATCTTGACAGCTCAGCCCATGCCCAGCATTGCCGCACCTTGGTCGGCTATTTGTGTTGTTCCGCAACTACAATCCAACTTGATACGTATATACGTACTGTGCGAGTGAAAGTGGAAGGGAAGATCGACATCCGCTCGGATCAAAGATCGGCGGTTGACTGGTGCCAACCATGTCCACTGTCTAATAAGTGGTTCCGTACTTCGTCATGGACACTGGATACAAGTCAGTCAGAAGTCACCCTTCCTTGATAATGATGTTTGTGCGTGAACGAGTAGGATCGTAATGTTTCTGGCCCACGACGGAGTAAAATCTGGAAGCCGGTCCCCTTATCATAGCTCATCCACAGGCATAGTTGCAAGTATTCTTCCCCGATATACCCCTTAATGCCAAAAGTCAGGCCCAAAACAACTGCACTACTTCTTACCCAGCCCCAACTCGCGCATGATGATATCCGCCCCCTTCTCGCCAACCATGTACGCAGTATTGCACGTATTTGCGGCCACATTCTTCGGCACGATACTCAAGTCCACGACCTTCAGCCCCTGGACACCATAAACATTCAGATCACCATCCACCCCGCCACCCTTCTCGAACGGCGCCATCTTCACGGTCCCGAGCGAATGCCAGCACGTCCCAATCGTCTCCCGGAGACACTGCTCGATCGCCCTGTCGTCCTCGGCGGCGTACTCGATATCCCCGACGATCTTGTCTGGGTCGTGCTCTTCACCCACCTCCACGCAGGCCGCCCTGCTGCCGGCCGGGAACTTGGGGTGGCTGGCCGCCACCTCGCCGCGGTAGAAGGCCGTCCGCCGCATGAGCTCGCGGTGCTTCTTGTACCCCCACACCTGCGTCTTGAGGTCGACGTCCCCCGCGTCGGTGAAGATGCCGAGGTCGAAGTCGAGCGGGTCGGACATCGAGGGCCCCGTGATGTGCACGTGGCCCCGGGAGTAGGGGTAGGCGGTGTAGATGGCGGGCGAGACGTACTGGCCTGGCGGGTGGGCGGACGGGTCGCCGAGGAGGGTCTGGACGAGCGTGAAGAAGAGTAAAGGTCGTCCCGGGTTGTTGGCGAAGTCGCGGTCCCAGGCCGCCTTGAGGGCGGGGTCGAATTTGGCGACGTCGCGATCCGAGGGGCGCGCTTTGACGGCGGCGTCGACGAAGTTCCAGCCCATGCGGCGTTTCTTCTCGGCTATGGCGAGGTTGCGGTCGATGCGGCCCGTGACGATGGCGTCGTTTGTCTCGTCGGGGGTGAGGGATGTCTTGTACGGCCAGAAGACGAGGTGGTGGTCCTCGTACGAAGCGCCAACGCCGGGCGCGTCGGCGACGAGAGGGACGCCGGCTTTGGCGAGGATGTCTTTTGCGCCGACGCCGGAGCGCTCGAGAATGTTGGGCGTGCCGATTGCGCCGGCGGACAGGACGACGAGCTTCCGCGCGCGGATGGTCTGGGGAGGCGCTCCGTCCTTGAGGGGCGCCACGGTTGGGTGGAATTTCGGGTTTGGGATGAACTCCACTCCAGTTGCGCGCTTGGTGTCGTCGAAGAGCACGCGGACGACTTGCGTCTCGACGAGAACGTGCAGGTTCGGGTGCTTCCCGTCCCGCATGAGAGGATGGACGTAGCAGTGTGCCGAGTCTTGCCGTTGGCCGTCCGGAGAAGAATATCGCAGGAAGGGAGCTACGGCGTTGTTGCTATCGAAGTCGCAGAGGTCATGCGCGAAGGGGTATCCCACTTTGTTGGCACCGGTGATGTATTCCCGCGTTACCCTGTGGGCGCGGTATCCGCCGTCGGAGATCTGCACCAGGCCTTCGAAACCGTGAACCGCTGGGTCACCTTGGCCATGGTAGGTTTCGAGCTGGTTGTGTTGGTCCTCAAACACACATCAATGAGTAGAGAGGACTCAACCCACCTTCTTGAAGAAAGGAAGCAGCTCATTTGTTGACCATCCTGGCGTGTCCCAAGAATCGTAGTCTTCCCGCTGGGCGCGGGTATACATGGCGAAATTGATCGAGCTTCCGCCACCCAAGACGCCACCAGCTGGAACCACCGGGTTTCGGTCAGCCAGCTGCGGCTGCTTGTTCGTCTGGTAGAAGATGGTTGTCTTGCTTGTCGGAGCCAGATGGTCGAGAAACAGGGCCGGGTGCACTACGGAAGGGTTGTCGTAGTTGTCTTGCCCGCCTTCTATCACCAACACCGACAAGTTCGGGTCGGCTTCTGCAAGTCTCCCGGCGACAACGCATCCTGCTGTTCCGCCTGTCGGTGTTGTTAGCTTCGCCGTCGGCTACACTCGGTGCTGAGCTTACCTCCGGCAATGATCACGTCGACCTCGAGATCTGCGGGGAGCCGTGTGTAGATACCCATTGTTGCTGTCGGTCGTTTAAGCTTTTTTAGGGGAGGATATTTATGTAGAGCCCGCGGTCAATAACTGGGCAGCGCGCAACCCGGGCTTATCCTTGCGGAACCGAGCTCAAGACATGAACAAGCGATCATTGCCCTTTTTATGTTTCGAGCAGCCTCTCCACCGTCCCCATTTCCTGAAGATTTCCCCGCCATCATGCCAATTGCTGTTCTACAGCTTCCGATGTTACATTTGCGGAGAGTCAATCGAGCTTACTGGCGCCCTCGTAACTAGGGCTGTGTTGCTTCAATGCGGGGATGACTGCCGAGCTTGATCACCCAACCCGTCGAAAAAGGGGTCCAATGGCGTTCCACCCTTCGCTTTTGAGCATCCAATCTGGAATGGAGCTGATATAAGCCATGAGGAATCATCTCAGGGTATCGGCTGGGCTGTCGTAAGTGGGAAAGGTGTGCGCTTAGTGATTATATCAAGCTTCGCCGCTGGTCCCGGTAGTGTGGAACGGAATGTGAGCTGAATATGAACTTCACGGGCAAGGACGTTTCAGCAGAGACGCCAATGCGGCAGCTCCGGTCATACAACAGCGCCCCCACGGCGCTTATTGATTGCCAAGTCCGGAATTTGGAATATGTATTTGCACGTGGTTGTATCTCTCTGACTCTGACAGCTTGGCATACCGCCCAAGGCCATCATTGATAGCACAAAACAAAGACGAAGAATAGCAGTGACACCTGTAACCAGCACTTCATTCGGGCTATCAAGCAGAGGTCCAGCTAGAGACACGGGATGCCTCTGCCCGGAGGGTTGCACAGCTTGTACCCAGTCTTGGGATCAACGGTGCTCCCGTGACATGTACTGAGATAACAAAAGCTGTCAGCGCCATGCAACTACAGAGGCCGTTCCAGGGGGGTAGAGTAGCAGATAGGGGGCTGTGAAGGAGAGACGAAGACAGGTCGCGCCGAAGCCGTCTGGGTGACTCACCATCATCGTAGTAAAGCAGTAGCTATGCCCCCATCTGGATCGACTCTGCTGGGATACCATTGTTAGCACACTCGGTGGATTGTCAGAGCCGAGAAGCAGGTTGTTCGTACTGGTTCTCGCATCAAATGGCATGCACCGTAGCTCGGCCCATAACTAAAGAAGAGAGACGTAGGCGAGTTTCCAACGCATATCTCTGGTCCGGGTGCCTAGGATTTAAGACCTTTGATTTCCGCTGGTGTCTGAATGCTTAATGTATAAATATAGAGCAGAAGACACTGCATAGGGAGCTTGATCACGAGCCGCAGTTCCAAATATATACATATATGGAGGATGAAAGAGTAGAGCTCGCCTGTGTCCTTACGTCAACACGTATCAATAAAGTGAGGTGAACATGCAAGATGCTACAAGTCCAGTGAGAGATATCTCGACCCTCAATCAACAGCGCTCTCCGACTGTGTTGTTTGCGCCGCTCCCCCTGCCGGGCTTCCCGCTTCCTGACTAGTA
The DNA here is from genome assembly GCA_030052785.1 of Coniochaeta hoffmannii. Taxonomy (NCBI): domain Eukaryota; kingdom Fungi; phylum Ascomycota; class Sordariomycetes; order Coniochaetales; family Coniochaetaceae; genus Coniochaeta; species Coniochaeta hoffmannii. The sequence goes on along the minus strand of JANBVN010000137.1, from coordinate 73,276 downwards.
CCGGGTGCACCTTGTCAGCCAGGACCAAGCTGCTGCAAAATAGGCTTATGCCTAACGTCTTGGTCTGGCTGTTGGAGACCTTTCGCAATCATGCCGTTCGTCTGCTCCGCAATGAGTACCATGTTGTCCGTCATTCCCAAAATCAAGGATGCAAGACTCATTTGGCCGCCATGTAATTCCGCGGCGAGAGGATCCTGCGATTCGAGCGTTGCGAGTTGCTCGAGCCGTCGTACCCACCACATCCATCGCTGCGGACTGAATCCTTCATGCAAAGGCAAAGCGACGTCGGTCAAAGTGGGATCAGGGGTAGTACTCAGAGACAGAACAAGCTCACCAAGCTTTCCGACATCCGCGGGACACCGGTTCCACTCCACGTCCGAAAGCTGTACAAGCTTTCTGCCAGCCGTGAAGAGCCACGCATTTTCAGGGGGTAGCAGATCCCCTATGCTGAGATCCTCCATCTGACAATCAATCCCGGTTCCTCGCGGTCAGATGACCAAGTCTCCGCGGTATCTCCAACGCCTCCGGTAGCACAACAAGCGCAATGCCACACAGAGCATCGTCGACTGCTGCGCCTGCCGCGGCGAGGAGGGTCAGAACCTCGGCGCCACTAAGCCGCTGCTCAGAGCTCATGATGACGGCGCAGTCCGGAACCCAATGTGCGGTCATGTCTTGTACCAGGAAAGGGAGATCTGTTCAGATGCGGTCCCCTTCCGAGGGTGTGGCCACTGCTGATGCTACGCCGAGATTGCTGCTGTCGGTCGTCGCCACGGCCAGCATGCCCTGCTCCCTCGACTGTATGATTGGCAGTGCGAGTCTCTCCAACTTAGGGCCGTCGGGGTCGGTGTTGACAGCGCCGTGCCAGTATGTATGCCAGAGATCGTGCATGTCGATGTCCAGTAAAGCCGGGTCGGGTGCCGAGACCGAATCCGCGTCCGCGAAGCGATCCGGAAAATCACCGTCGACAAAGGGGAGGCTGAGCAATAAACCTGCCAGAGGTGAAAACACATTCACACAAGCCGGGTAAGGCGGCAACCATCGTGCTTATTTCTCCTATGTGAGGAGTCGAGCAACAGACGCACGCTGTCAAAGTACGGAGGGCACCCTACGGAATAACGATGAATTCACTGTGAGTGGAAGGAACTAAATAGGAATAGACGCTCAGCATACGTGAAAGCTCTTCCAACTTCTAGGTTGCATCTTCTGCCCGGGGACATATAAAATACCCAACTCATTCGTCAAACATTGTCTTGTTCCCTCTCAGGCGCACTGAACTAACCCAACTACCGAGCTGATACCGAATACTCATATCCGTTCTTCCCTCGTAACATTCAAAATGATGTCTTCCCAAAAATCCACAATAGAGATCTTACTCTTCGCGTCAGTAAACGGTACAGCAGCACGTGCTGTTCCGGGGGAGGCAGAGACGCTGCTTGAATGCCAGAACAATGTTCAGTGCCAGAAGCCGGGGTGAAAGTCACCAGCATCACACCTGTTAACGAGACGGAGACTCTGGACAAGCGCAACTACAATGGTGTGTGTTCCATATCAAAGTCTCCAAGCTTTGTCCCAGAACTGACAGACTACAGTTCTGCAATACGGGCGGCTCAGACATGCCAACTCAACTGTAGGGACGGTTAATTTATCTGCACCGGCTTCAGCTATTGTCTCGAGACATCCGCTGTACCGTGTTATATCTCTCTAGTCATCACGAGACCAAGTTATGCCGTTGGCTTCCTGCACATTCTTCATTCCAGTGCAGGCTAGTGTTGGACGTTGATTCTTTATTGACAATTGTCTTCTCATTGATATTGGTCTCGAGGCGGCAACCACTGGTACTACAGCACTGGCAACGAGCTGTGCTACTGCACTTGAGAAGGGAAGGACGCCACCACAAGTGTCTTAGGATAGTCCTATAGCATTGGATTGAGACCTTTAGTTGCTATAAAGACGTATCTATGGAGGTAATTAGAAAGTAAATACGCAGTCAAGCTTTGTTCTAAAGTGCTTCAGATTAGATCCGCCTCGTGATGACCTAAGAGCAGCTGGGTGTTTAGCCAATCTTGATTCGCAGTCTACCTCGCTCAAGTCCAATAGTCGCATAGGACTTCACCCATCCTGTTGTATTAGTCGTCCGAATTACTAATAAAGCAATGACAACAATATGATAGACTTCTAGCAACCACATTTCAGGGCCATGCTTCAAAGCTCTTCATGAATGCATGGTGGTGTAGATTTCAGGGGCGCAGCGGTTGCCGAAAAATGGATGTAGTCACAACTGGCACCGATCATCGTGAATGTCCGGTTTGGGATTAAGGCGTAATATTGTGAGTTCAGCCGAACCTCCGCCCTTGCACTAACCCAACAAACCTATGGCCCTTGATACAACCGAGCATAGATTACTGGAATTTAGCCTCTGCTTATCAAGTGAGATACGAGTCCGCGAGTCCTACGCCGCAACGCAGTAATAATATCCAAGCCAAAGTCCCCCGCAGTCATTTCCAACTACGTGATAATCAGCAAGGCATTCAAGGGGTTCGGGACGAAGTTCATGTAGCGATGGCTACTCACCTGCCGGGTTCCAGGCATAAAACTGATCCAGCGTGATGCCGTACTCGTTGGCGATGGCCCAGCAGCCGTCGCCGTCCACGGCCTGGTGGTACTTCGAGCAGTTGGCGGGCATGCCGGTCTGCGTCGGGGAGACGGCACTCGCGGTCGTCGAGGTGGCGGTCGTGGACGACGTCGACGTTTGTGTCGGAGCGGTCGTCGTGGGCCCGCCGGTGGTGGATCCGCCGACGCCGATGCACACCGGGCGCGCGTCGCTGGCGTTGAGGCCCGAGTAGATCTGGGTGTCGCATTGCGTCGCGTCGCCGACCCATGGGTTATAGGATACGAGCGAGGCGAGCGTGATGCCACCGTCTTCGGCGATGTCGCTGCAGAGCCGAGCTGGGGAAAAGTGGTAAGCGGTGGGATTCAGGAAGTAAGAACCCGAGTACAAGAGAAAGCTTACCTCCAGCATCCCGCCCGTAGACACGAGTGAAGCAGGAGCAGGTCGATACTGTCCCTGGGTAAGGCGTGCCTGTATCCTCCAAGCAGAGACCGTTGGTTGCGTTTTGGGCTAAGTTGTCCAGGCATTGGTTAGTCTATCATGGGTCCGTGACCATCCGAGATTGAGAGTTGCGTTTTACTTACGCGGCGCCGATGAGGTGCTGTTCAGAGCGCAGTACCGGTACCCCGGTTGAAGCATGCATGGAGTTACAGATGCTAGGCTCGGGTTCCAGGCCAAAAAGTCGGCAAGCAACACTCCGTGTGCTGTGGTGGCGTAGTCGCAAGAGTTGATGTTGCTCGTGATCGTGGGGTGGTCAGGCTGTACGTTCTGATCTTGCACTGTGGGCACTTGGACGCCGTCGACGTAGTTGGCGCAGTTAGTCAGACTCCCAGATGCAATCGGCAGCTGCACAATGGGCGTCACGACTGGCGCTACCGTTGAAAGCGTGTTAGTCGTGGTCGCGTAGGTCGCCGACGTCAGCGTGTAGACTTGAGTGGTCGAGTATGGATATCCCGTATACGTGTTGATGTCACCTACTGCTTGCACGCAGTATGCCGTGTCTAGCCACAAACTCGTGCAATTCTCGTCAATGGATGGGTTAAGGAAGTAGAAGTCCCGTAGAGCGATCTGCTGGCGGATCGAGACGCTCTGGCAGTAGTCGCCGTCCTGGATGGTGTACCAGGCCGCACATTGGGCGTTCGACTCGGCCTTGGCGTTCGTCGGCTTCGGCACGGCAGTGGCGGCAGGTGATGTCGGAGTAGGCTGGGTGTCCGTGGTGGTACCTTCTCCGGGCGCGCCGCCGGGCGGGGAGACGCAGATGAGCGTCTCGGCAAGGTCGGCCACGTTTGAGCACAACGCATTGATGTTGGGGTTCCATGCCAGCAGGTGGACTGCCGACAGGCCTGGGTTCGCTGCCATGATGGTGTCGCAAGTCTCGTCGTACTGCACGCGGTACAAGGTACACGGCTGGGGCAGGCAGAGCGAGGCGCCAGCGAGCAGGTTCGTGCATGCCCCGTTGAGCGCGCCGGCTTTGATGATGGCATAGGTTGGCACGCCCTTGGATGTGGCGATGGAGTCGCAGCTCTCGCCAGACTGCACGACGTAGGGAGTCGAACATGTGGCCTCGGGAGTAGTTATGGGTGCGATGGTGCTAACGGCATACGCCGTAGGGGATGTGAAGGCGTAGTTGGCGGCGCCGCAGCTAGCTGTCATGGAGCTGAAGTCGGCCGCGAACTCAGCGTGGTAGCCAAAGGGGGAATTCAACTGCGTTTGGATGATACCGAGCATGCAATCCGAGCAGTTTTGAGCAGTGGTAAGCACACTGCTTCCCAGCCACGAGGTCAAGATCTCGTCACAAAACTGGCCCGTAGCTCTTATAGTCGGAGGAGTGAGATGATTAATTGACGCACCCAATCAGGTTTTAGGTATGAGAAGTAACTTACGCATCCTTCCTGCAAGATAGATCGTATGTGTATAGAAAACGGTCAATCACATAGGTAGCTGTACGACACGCCGAGCCAATGGTTAGACAAAGGTGCTTCATCCTCTAAAGGGAAGATAGAGTCATCATACCAGGGAACACGACTCCGTCGATCGTTATAGTATCGGAGGCTGTGTTGCAACCCGAAGCAATGGTGCTCCGGGTGCTTGTCAAGCCCGTACGACATGATGGAGTACATAGCGCAACGAGGTGATCAGAATCGAGCCGCGGGTTGTCAACCGAGGCACCGATCAGGAAACTGGGACAATTGGCAACGGTCGTGTTGAGTGCATCAAGACATTGCTCACTGACGTCTGGATAGTCCAGTCCCAGTTGGATGTCTTGAAATTGTTGAGCTTGGGAGCCAACCGCTGTCAAGAGCAGCAGCAGAAGGGGGGAAATAAAACGAGTGAATGCCATTCTGCTGACTTGGATGTCTCTGGAGACTCGGACACTTGAGTATCACTTCGAGGGATAGAAAACACGATGGGGTTGAGGCAGGGGATCATGTATCTTGAAGAGGTGCCGGCTTGTTCGCCAGGAGAACCGCGGTCCAGAGTTGCCAGGCTTCCTCCATGTCGGTCTTTGATTAGATCTCGGAGCATAGAAGCCCTGTATCCAACGATGTCACACAATATTGCCTTATGGGCTGACTGTGAATCACCTCCTCATGGTTGCGGTACTTTCCACGTATAATCTTAATTGCTGTCACACAGCGGGCAAAAACCGGTTGTTGCGTGGGTCGGCAGTCGCGCGTGTCTTAGGTTACATAGAAAACACCATTTTTAACGCAAAACCCCTGAGGCCGTGCATAGTAGATTGGCAAATGTACAGGCCAAGACGAACGATGACACCTGTGGCGCGGCTCCATTGTTATAGCGGCGCGTAGAGCTAACGATGCGCGGCTGCAGCATATCCTCTAGCCGGCATACCCGCCAAATGGGGATAACGAAGGCTCAAAAGTACCCCATTAATTGACGGAACGGAGCGATCCTATGCGCCACCAAGGGGACACGGAGATTAAGCACATAAGACGTGCTGCCGTTAGATCGTCCTCTGCCGCAGCGTCCGATAGTCCGGACCTCGGGTACCACTCTGTAATAGGAGGTTCTGGTCGAGAACTTTGGCCGATTAGGGGGTCGTGGTTCGACCCTGTAATGGTCACACGGTTGGGAGCATCACAATAGACAAGTAAGATAAGGAGCCCATATGCTCCGGTAGCTAAAGACTCATCCTTCCACCTCATCCTCGTCTCCGTCTCTCGTTATCCAGGTGGTCTTACCAGTCCTGCCCCACAATCTGTTGTAACTTGGGACGATGAAATCCTCTCCAGGGCTACGGGGTCTCCGAGCCTGGCTGCCGTTCTTTGCACTTCTGTCGGTCGTTTCCCTCGGCTTCTACCTCGGCCGAGCTGCCCATGACTCTCCATCACCAGCCAAGTCTCCTGTAATCCAAAGTCGCGCCTTCCGGGGTGTCTTGGAAGAACTCGAGTCTGCATCAACGGCTCCTCCAAGCAATGTATCGTATCTCGCCCGGCGCGATGACTATAGCTGTGGTCCTGGCCGCCCTTGTGCAAACGGGGCGTGCTGTGGCGGGAGCGGCTTCTGTGGCTATGGCCCTACCTATTGCGGCGCTGGTTGCGTCTCTAACTGCCGAGCCCATGCGGAATGTGGCCAATATGCTCTGGACTCAGGGAAGACCTGCCCTCTGAATACGTGCTGCAGCGAGTTTGGCTTCTGCGGGACTACACATGTGAGCACACTATGTTGCTCGTCTTTGTACGATACTGACCTGTTGCTAGGATTTCTGTACTGGAAACTGCCAGTCTAACTGTGTCATGAACCCTAAGCCGCCTGGAGGCTCACCACCGAACCAAGTCCTAAGCAGAGGTGCGTCGTGTTTTTTAACCTCAGATATATGAGCCCACCATGCAAATCTAACGTTACCGCCCGCCAAAAAGTCATTGGCTACTACGAGTCTTGGAGCTACCGCTCCCAATGCAATAACAAGAAGCCCAGCGACATGCCGCTCAGCGAGCTGACACATCTCAACTATGCATTCGCCTTCATTTCACCGGGCTCTTACGAGCTGGTCACCATGGACGCAGACACCCCTGAGAGCCTTTTCAGAACAACCACAGACACGAAGCAGTTCAATCCCAACCTGAAGGTCTTCATCTCTGTTGGAGGGTGGACCTTTAATGACATCGGCTCCGTGACTCAGCCGCTCTTCAGCGAGATTGCCTCCTCAGAAACTAACCGCCAGAAGTTCGCGGACAACTGCGTGAACTTCATGAACCGCTATGGCTTTGATGGGTAAGCAGGGTTAGGGTTCGGGTTACGCGTTGTCGTCATTGGTTGATTAGCTGACATCCGATTCGAAAGCATCGATATCGACTGGGAGTATCCTGGCGCGCCTGACCGCGGTGGAAAGCCGGAGGACACGGAGAACTTCACCCTTCTGATGAAGACATTACGCCAGACATTCAACGCGTCCCCGCGGCAGCTCGGCATCACCTTCACAATCCCCTCATCGTTTTGGTATCTTCGCTGGTTCGACGTTCCTGGCTTATTGAAATACGCCGATTGGACGAACCTGATGAGTTATGATCTCCATGGTACATGGTAAGTGTTATTCCATTCGTCGCAGTCCACAGTACAAGCCAGCTTACACGCGGGAAAATAGGGATCGCAACAACCCCATCGGCGCCATAGCCCAGGCCCACACCAACCTGACCGAGATCAAGCTCGCGGCGGAGCTCCTCTGGCGGGTTGGCGTCCAGCCCTCAAAGGTGAGCCTCGGGTTTGGCTTCTACGGCCGTTCTTTCGAGCTCGCCGACCCCTCGTGCTCCAAGCCCGGCTGCCCGTTCACCGGCGGCGCCCGCGCCGGCCCTTGTTCCGACACGGCCGGTATCCTCATGTACTACGAGATCCAGGCCGTCCTCAAGCAGGTCTCGGGCCTCAAGCCGGTCTTCGACGAGGAGGCCGCGGTCAAGTACCTCGTGTTCGACAAGAACCAGTGGGTCTCGTACGACGACGGCGAGACGTTCGACGCCAAGATCGCGTGGGCCAACGCTATCGGCTTCGGCGGCAGTCTCATCTGGGCCGTCGACACGGACGATGACAAGTACTCGGCCATGAGCGGGTTCATGGGCAAGGAGGTGGCGCACGTGAATCTCGCGCAGAAGCAGTTCGCGGTGACCGAGACGAGCATTGCGCAGAGCTTGATCGGTGAGAATGGCCAGGACTGCAAGGTTCTCAAGGACTACGACTGTAAGGCTGCTAGAGACCTGAGGTGTGACAAGGGCTTCACCTTGGTGGGATGGGATAGGGATGGATGCGACGTAAGTGACGCCGTTTCTTGAGCGCCAGTCGTGCACCTATTGACCGACGAACACTCGGTGATGATACTGACACACGGCCTTATAGAAAGGTGACGAAGGCAAGCCCATCTGCTGCCCACAGGCTACGGCACCCAAGAAGTGCATGTGTACGTATACCTGAGCTCTAGACTGTCTGATTTCCAAGAGGCCCTTGCTGACTCTGCTCTAATAATCTTAGGGCGTGGGAGCGGCGGCGATTGCAACGGCCAATGTCATGCTGGAGAAGCGACTATTACTAAATCTTCATGGTCGGGTTCATTCCTTTCACAACCTATGTGTGTTCGGTTATTGACGTTATCGATAATAGGGGTGGCAAGGGAGCCGGCTTCGATGGCGAAAGCGGTACGAACCAGTGCAGCCGAGGTGTCAAAGCTTTCTGCTGTGAAGCAGGCGACTGGAAAGGTGTCATTGATGGCTGTGAATGGAGTTCCTGGTGAGTTTCTCATAACTATTGCTCTGCCGTCCTTTCTTCTAGTTCATGTGCTTACCGATCAACCAGTGGCGGCGACTGTCCGTCCAACAAGAAGGAGGTCATAGAAGCAGCCAGGGGTTGCACTCTCATCAAAGCCCGTAGGTTCGAAAGTGGAACCCCGAATCTTCAAAGATGCCGCTGCTAACTCTTGAGATCACAGAGAAATACTGCTGTCCTCTGGATACGCCCCTGCACGATTGCGAGTGGAGAGGGAACTGGCCCGACTGCCCCAACGCTAAGTGCGAGATAGATGAAGTGGCCGTGGTCAACGATCCTAACGGAGAGCCTGGATGGTTTGCTTGCCATTGTAAGTCTGGGAACTCTCCTTACTCTTTCCCATATGCATATGTGTGGACGCCTGAAATGCTGACGAAGAGTAGGGGGAAGACAGCGTACAGGCTGCTGCAAAGTCAGCAAGCCTCCGCCTGAGCCGCTCGAGTGCACTGTGACAATCTGCGATATTGACCCGTCGGCCTGCGCCATTGCCGGGGATGCCTGGGGCAACAAGAAGCGCGACGGAGAAAGTCTGCATGAGCTCGAGAAGCGCGGGCCCCCGAGACAGTTCAAGTGGGTTACCACTGCGGGCGCGATAGTTCTCCAGTGGTCCTTGACGTACCCGACGCCGCCCAACTACATGCGAAACCTACGCAACAACTTGCGGGGTCTCGCTAGACAGTGGTACCAGATGCGGTCAAGGTCTTGCAACGACCCGGCCGTGCGTCCGACGGATTTTGAGAATCTCGACACGCCTCCAACCGGTGGACAAGTCGAGCACATCATCCCTGTAAGTAACTTCTGGAATATGCCTTGATCAAGTGTTGTGGGAAATGGGTTGACTGACAGTACACTTCTCTGGTGCAGTTGGCTTTCGTCCTAGGTCGATTTCCGGCCATAGCCAACCACGCCCATCACTTTAACAGTGCTCCCGTGACGGCACGTAACCCGATACCTGCCGGAGACCCTACGCGGACCGCGGCCATTGCCGACGACTTTTGGCTGAACGTCTGGCGGTCTGCAAACGCCTTGCCGTCAGACTTCGAGATACGTCAGCCTGACCAGTATGTCAACGAGCAGATAGGCTCAATGACAAACCCAACTCCATTCGTGATTTTGCGAGACGCGGTAAATGCTGCAAAGGGAAGGTTGGAGATCTTCAACCGCCCCATGTCCCCTGACCGTTTCGAAGGCTTTGTGGATGCTGCTGCGGCTGGGGACGAGGAGTCTGTCGAGTCGTTCTTGGCCCCACTTCGAGAGGTGAGCAAGCCCGTACTGCCGATGCTCACTATTGGTCGGTCTCTAACCTCGCAACAATAGACTGTGGCTGTCTTTGAGTACCTCAATGACGCTACGGTTATCACCGAGCAGGACGCCGGGGTTGCTAGGGTCCAGCTGGCTCTGCAGCGTATCGAGAGGGCCATTCCACAGGCACAGGGGTAAGTCAAATCCACGATATCCTGATTGTTACCGCCCTGGCAATCAAGAGCTAATGCGCCATCAAACAGATTGTCCGCTCACTGGAACGAGGCCTGTAAGTCTTCCAGCCCCCTTTTTCCTTACCACTTCTCCGAGTGCAATCGGAAGCAGCTAACTAATTCCATCTCCGATACAGATCCTCATTACTTCCGGCAAGTCTCACAATTTGCGCGTACCTGGATGGGTGATTCAATCAGGTACGCGCGGAACGCATTCTCGGCGGAAGAGGCACCGTTCAGGGAGAGCGTCATGAAGGAGCTGAAAGAATTGGAGGGCAAGATTGATGACCTGAAATACGCGTTTGAAGACTGAGTGAAACAGGGTGCTTGGATACAGGGTGCTTGGATGAATGGATGTACCCGCAGCTATTGTCTAATTTGTCTGTACAGAATATGCCATATGCTTCACATGCTTCGGGTGACGAGTCCAAGCTTACCAGGCCACCACCGCTGGAGGCGGCGCGTAAAAACTGTACCAATACTCCGGCATCTGCCCGATGGCATCGTAGAAGTCTGGCCCCAGCATGTCGGAAGCAATCATCATCCAACCCTCATCCACCGCAACTTCCGAGGCGGCCATACCATCGCCTTCACCATCACCACCCCCGCCGCCACGTCCAAAGTCCTGCTCCTCGTCCGCCCGCACGAGATTCACCCAGCCCACATCCCTCCGATCACCCGGGTCAGTATCCACCACGCTTCGCAGCGCCTCCTCATCGACCTGCACGAAGTACGCGTACCGCTGGCTCTTCAGCCCACCAGCCACGTCCCCTTTTCCTCCCCCGCCATCCTCCTGGCCCGTTGGTTGCGCCCGCCGCCGTTCGCGCACGGCTGCCTCGTCCGCCCAGGTGCGGAACCGCCGGCGCAGCTGGTCGCGCGACGCGCCCTCCAGCGCGTCGCGGTCCGACACGAAGTTCCACTCCAGGGCGTCGGCGGCTCCCGGCGGGACGTCCGGGCGCGCCATGCGTCTTGCGGACCGGGCCTCGACGATGTGGCGGAAGCGCGCCCAGGCTTCGTCCGAGCCGGCGGTGCCGTAGGCGCAGCGGTACATGACCCAGCCCCATTTGGTCTGGTTGAAGTGCTCGAGGTCGGCGAGGATGTTTGTAAGTGAGGAGGATAGGGGGACTGGTTTGGTTGGGGGCAAGGAGGTTGACATTTTGACGGAGTTAGGCTGGAATGAGTGGGAAAAGTTGGGCCGTGGAGATTGCTCGTAACTCGTTGATAGAAGTGGGCTTTCTCTTTTCTTGGCCAGGTGAGTTGTTGTTGTGTAGAATATTGACTGGGTTTTGAAGGATTTCGCTGTGCAATTGCGCCGTAGAAGCGTGTGCCCAAGTGGACGACTGCAGCGATTTATATTCATTGAGCGACGCTGGAACAGTGCGTTGATAACGTTGTTTATATGGTGTGTGTTTTCTGGACAACTTGCTTGTTTCAGGGAGGAGACCCAAGGTATAGTGTAGCGGCGTTCTTCAGGGGTAAGGTAGTCTTAGAAGCCCAGACCACTTGCGGTCATCCCGCAATGTGGGTACTTACTGTGGATACCTTAAGGTAGCAGGTACCGTGGAGCGGCCCCACTCTTCCCGCCACCCAAATCCGACTCCATATCAGCTAGAGATGACAGGGATGAACCAGGTCGGTGGGTCTGCACCAAACTTGTTCAGGATTTGCTTCCGCATCCTGATCCCCTTGATGTTACGGCATTCCTACCGGAGAAAGGCGAAAACCTTGACCCGCTCACAAAAGATAGAGATGGCTAAGGGCAAGACCAGTCCTTCTAGGGACATCGCGGCTCGACCTTGACGAAGAAATCCACTGGTCTAAGGTTGAACCAGCCATCCTGGACAAGTGTACACCCAGGATCGACCTCCTCCAAGGCAACGTCCCTGAGAAGTTTTGCCAGAACGACCACGCTGAACTGCCAGGCCCAGTGCTTCCCTATACACTCCCTCTCGCCGTTTCCGAACTATTTCTTGACCCCAGGAGGGAGGCTGTCGAATGCATCTCCCAACATGCGCTCCGGCCTGAACTTCAGGGGCTCGCTAAAGACAGCAGGATCTCTGTTCACTCCTGCCAGCACAACGATCATTGCTTGATCGTGAGCGACCTGGTATGTCCCTCCTGCCAGAATTATGGGCCGCTTGTCATTGCTTGGTATGGGCTCGATGTTGAATCCCGGGGCGGCAAACGACAGACGGAGGGACTCACGGACACTTGCTTCGAGATACTTGAGCTGGGAGAGATGCTCCTGCTTGAACTCGCCGCTTCCAACGTCCGTGTCGATTTCCTCACGCGCGAGCGCCATGATATGAAGCTGCTTGAGCAGGAAGTAAATGGCTGAGCTGACAAGGCACGGTGCGGTGCTTGAGCCGATTGGCATCGACACTATCTCGTCGATGACCTGCGAGTCGGTCAGAGACTTGCCCGTCTCAGGATACTTGCCCTCAAATAAGGCAGCCATGACGCCCTGACGAGTTGTGGGATGTGCTTTGCGGTTGTCGATGAGCTCAGCGCCGTATCTGCGCATTGTGGCGTTGGCATTCTTAGACTTGCTCCCGTATACCAGCCAATTCAGGATGCCCGGGCGCGTAGGCCGTCTCATGGCCTCTGAAGTTGCAACTTCCATGGCTTCACGATTGCAGTTTCGGTCTTACACCCTCAACTTACAGAGTTGGAGCTCATACCTTGAAACATGGGGTGTTCTGGTCCGCTGAGGCAGTTGAGCCGCTTGCCATAAAGTGTCATGGTTGTCACCTCCAGATTGAGTCTGTTGAGCTCCGCCATTGGGGAGATCGTGTTGTCGGCACCGAGGCCATTCCACTTCTCAATAAGCTCGGAGGCGATGTCCCGCATCTCGTCAAACCATTGTGTAACTGCCTGTTGCGACAGCTTGGGAGCTATGATGCGATGGGAAATTGCCCAGCTCTCTTTGTGATCGAAGGCTGTAAAAAGGGCGTCGTGGATTGCCTGTCGGATCTCGACGATTGGACCGCCGATGTACTTGCGGAAGCGCTTCTTGTCGCAAAGACTCTTCTGCGAGTCTTGCCCTCGCGACGAAGACGACTCTGTTCCCGAGTACATTGATCTGGAATATTTCTCCGTACGTCTCAGGGAGCTTCTTCAGTGATGCCCAACCGTAGCGGGGTTAGAGGTAGACTTAGACTGGACAGGAATGGGGCACACCTGTTGTCCGGATTGAGGTCAAAGATGTTTCCCAGAAATGGGACGCCTTTGGGACGTGGGATTGGTGTAGACATTGCTCGCAACCGTGCGCATCTGTGAAGTGCAGCAATTGTTGAGTCGAGAAAGCTTCGAAGATAGACAGTCGGGCCTTCATTCCTCAACTCATCAAGTTCACAGGCTCGGAGCGTTCATGGTCGTCCAGAACCTGCTAGACTATTCACTTGAGTGCTTCGGACCTCAAGTCTGAGACAATATGCAGCCACCCAGGAGCACATCTCAATAGGGACCCGCGCTGGTGCGGTCTTGGCACTTGGGATGCATTAGTGTAGCTGTTGATCCTTATTCCTGCAGCAATGTTGATCTCACATTCCGAACCAGACGCATTACCGACAATCCTGAAGCACTGGATAGCTGCTGTCGGCATCTGGCATCATGACGGACACGAGGAACCTGTGTCTCTTTGAGTCGTTTTGAGCGGCGTGCTACCCAAGACGAGAAAGGTATCAATTTGCTGCGAATACCTACTGACATTGCTACTAATCCTGAAGTGAAATATCCAATCTCTTGACAATTTTGCATGTTCCCGGACCTCCAAAGCAAGAGCGTCAGCCGTATCTCTGCTCCGGTTCGTCCTGACTCCCCCGAGATAAGGCATTCAAAGACCGATGCCTTTTGCCTTTGAGTCCCCAACATGATCTTCTGCCAAAAGAAGATCATAGACTATGTGTCTGTCCAGCCTGTCATCAAGGGCATATCTAGCTCACAGATAGAAAGCGCTGGATAAGCTGAGACGCCTTCGTATGGCCCTTCTCAACAGAAATTGACAGTGGTGTCCATCCGTAGTTATCAGATACACTGGCATCAACCCTTCCGGTTTCAAGAAGAACCCGATCAATGCTGTCGTATCCACTGTCCGCTGCGATGAACAAAGGCGTCCTACCAGCTGAGTTCTTGCGGTTGGGTAGGACCTTGTTGGACGTTAGTAAGGCCTCGACTGCCTCTAAATGCTGGTATTTAACGGCCAACTGCAGTGGGGTGTTTCCATAGTTGTCTTCTGCGTTGGCGTTTGTAGAGTCGTGATCCAGCAATATCTTCATGATGATGCCGACATTTTCACCCCCCTCAATCACAATACTCCAGTGTAATGGTGTATAACACTCCCAACCAAGTTGAAGGTTCAGTCTAGGGCCATAAGTCCCCCACAACAGAAGCTGAACAAGGTAGCAGGATCCGCCTTTGACAGCCTCGTGAAGACACTTGTGACCAAAGTCGTCGGGGATCGTAGGGTCCGCGCCGCGGGCGAGAAGTATGTCCACGACAGATTCGTGGCCCATACACACAGCAATGCTCAATGCTGTTCTCTTGCGCTTGGTTTGACAGTTGATGTCGAGTCCATTGGGCGCAAGCGTATCCATGAGAGATTCGACAAGTAGAGACTCTCCGGAAAAGGCAGCAAAGTGCCAGGGAAGCCATTCCGCCGTCCCAACCTTGGAAGTGAGTGAAGCCCCGCGGCTTATAAGCGCTCGCACAGCCGCAACATTTCCGCGCCAGGATGCCAGATGAATTGGCCTCATTCCGATGAAATCCATGCTGTCTATGCTGGGGGAGATACTGATAAGCCGGTCAATATCGACGTCCTCACCTTTGCAAGCCAAAGCTAGATGTAAAAGTGAACGATCCAGGATGTCTTTGGATTCCAGATAGACTCCACATCGTATGGCCAAGTCAATAGAACCAGCAGAAAGGTAGGGGAGGGTCTTTTCATGGATGAGTCTGCCAGAGAAATCACGAAAAAGTGTCTCGTGCGTAACTTGGTAGGCAAGCAGCTCCGCCCGGAAAGCTTCGTCGGTGATTCGAGAGTCAGGCGGCTCGCCAAGTATGAGACAGTTTGAAAGCAGAGTCGCCTGTAACTGCACCGCGTGGTGGAGTTGGTTCGCAGCTACCGATTGTCGGATGAGATTTTGTAAATCATCAAAATCCTCGTATGACAACGGCCAATCTAGGCCGGAAGGGTCACTAAGGTCCAGATGTCTTTGGGTGCCGAACAGAGCCTTGCCGATTTCCAATCGAGCATCGAGCGCTAGAGAGTTGCTCGATATGGAAGCATCGTACATCTTTCTGCCTAAGGACTCGATAGCGCCACACAGGTCACGAAGCGCCTGGGATTTTTGATACATTTCGTGTCGTTCGGAGTATGTGGGATTCGACCAGTCAATCGATTCGTAGACTCGCCTCAGATGTTGATGCCAGTGGATCTTCCGGTGCCTATAAAATCAGCAATGCTCCCGAGTACTGAGAGTGAGAGAAAGGCGTTTACCATGTGTCTTCCAAGCAGCCCGCATTGGCTGGTTGCATAGTCTTTTCCCTGGGGACGTCGCTGTCCCCTCCCGAGGCGTTGGGGAACGGTGGTGGGAGAGACCGTCGAGGCTCGATCTCGCAGGCGCCTCTCGGTCTCTTGGACACCCGCTGGTTCTCCGAGCACGCAAGACCAATCTCGATACAGCGGTTGCACTTCTGGCCAGGCCATGTCCGGGCGGTAGGTTCGCACTTCAGAGGTCATCAGGGCTCGCCTTAGACGAGGAAAGGGGCAACATACCTTCTTCTTGTCTTTCCTGCAAAACGTGCATTTCTCGTAGTTGAGACGGCGTCTCGTCTGTAGTTGATCCATCAGTTGCAAGCCGTCGAGCGAAAAGGGGATTCACGCAAGTGGAGAGAGGATTCTTCGCGCCTCGAGCCAGATTGATAAGGAAACGACAGTGCGCAACGGCCAAAAAATAAAGAAATTTGAAGTTCTATGGAACGTGGGAGACCTCGCCCAAGAATAGCTATGGTGAGAAAAGGAAGTTCGATTGATCATTGAGATGGGAGATGGCGGGCGTTAGATGCACGACTTGAAAAGCTCAACTGAAAAATGTTAGGTACTTAGGTTCGTAGAGATGCACGAGACTGACCACTGGCGCACTGGCGCAATCGCAGTTGGTCGCACTTCTCCTTGGTGAGCGGGCTGCCTGCGGCTCTGCGACCACCCCTCGCTCTGTTGCATGAGTAAGATAGACCTGGCTACTTTACAAACCATGGCAGCCGTGACTGCCAGCACCAGGCACAATCCTGCGAGGCTCGCGCACGAGTTGCTAGTCCAAATGATTGTATACTATGGTACTTCCAAGTCGCGGGCAGCGGTTGGAGGGAGCTCAAGGGCTTCCCCTCGCTAACCCACTAGCACATCTGCTAACCTATGTCTATTCTAGTGGTTACGTCATTGACCCAAACCCGCCCGTGCACCTGGTCCTTTCCATTGATGCTTCGGATCCTGGGCTGTATTCAAGATGGACAAGGACTCACATCCATATCAAAAGATCAAGTCATGTAATATAGCGCAGAAAGCTCCTACCTACCCAAGCCGGAATCGCGTGAACTTAGCCGCTCTAGGAGTCGAATCAACCGAAGTCTCATGCTAGTCTCGTTCTAAGGGCAAAAAACCGGGTGGTCGTTCTGCCTGCGACCTTTGCCGTTCAGGAAATCCGCGATAAGCCCAAGCTATTGTGTCAAGGGTTCTGTCCTCGTTCGTCGCGATGCTTTCAGGTCTCCAGGTGGGTATCCTGGTGACCGAAGCCAATGTGGTGTACTGATTGGTTTGCCGGTGTTTCACAGTGCCATGGCCGGAGACCAGTCAGTTCTACATGCCGGGCAAAGCCGTCGGAATGCATCTACAAGGAGAGGAACAAGGTCCGAGGTAACGAACCAAGCGCTGAGCTTCTGCATCTGCTGGGCACCTCTAGCTTAGACGACGCGACTAACGAGCCATCGTCTGCGTTCTCACCGTCCTTGGAACTGTTGCAAATGGGCAGAATAGCATGCTTGATTGATTGCTACTCTACTGGTTCTGCTTCGGTGGCATAGTACTGTTATGTACCTGTAGAGCCACTCTTGTACCTGTACTAGGGTAGTTGGGTGCCTCGACACCCTGCTCCTCAGCAGGAACGAATCGAAGGCGGTCACCAGAGAGGAAAGCGAGAGTTGTTCAGCCCTTATTTCGCCGTGGGAGCTTTAGCGCCCAAAGCGATTGGCATCGAGCTTTGGCTGATGGCTCGATGCCCTGTTGCCTATCTATGTCTGTGTCCAGTTGATGTTGATTCGCGGTCCTTTGATGCTTGGGCAGGGATGTTAGCCACTTCACCACCCCCCGGTCCTCAGGGAAATGCAAGGTTAATATCGAATGGACTGGTCCCACATGGTGAATAAAGTGTATGTCTGATCTCTAGGATTCTCGCTTGTGGACGTCTGCTTCTCATTTTCCGGATGTTGACAAGCCTCGGACAACTGGCCAGACCGATCCTACTGTGACTCGCGCTTGTCTAAAAATTGATATAAATGTGTGGACCGACATCCGCATTGACGACGAGCTACCAGCTCGGGCGCTCTCTTTTCACTTTCAAATGGACGAACCTATTCTCGGATTATTCGATGAAAACCTCTTCCTTCATGATCTTGTCAGCGGTGCCTTCCTAAGTATCTGGCGCCAAATGCCGTCCGAGTCGGTACCGGCTTTGTGAACAAGACGGACCGGCAATCAAGTGACGACAATTGCATGTCTCTTTCGAGCGGTTGCACCAGACCCTTATCTCTTATTTATAGGTGAGCGAACAGCAGGCGAATGGCAGCTGAGGTTTGTCTGAGTATCGTGGTGGTTTTCCTGATATAAACACTGAACCTCTACTCACTCCGAGTTTCACCACACGACCAGAGATTGAGTCGACTCTTGACTTACGGCAGATGGCTTAAGGGAAAAGGGCGATGAGGGGGGGCGCTTCGGGTCTCTGGCAGACCATTGCGCCAGTTCCTCCGGATAAGGGTCGTCAATCATCGTGGCAAGGCCACCAGAAATACACCGTCGACGGTACGCCGGGTTGTTGATGGTGTCGAGTCCGGCCGACGGTCTGTAAGCCCTCGACGGGACTAACGGCGCGGATCGAGTCGACGCGCGCCGCAGCAGCCGCCAAGGCTGTGTTTTCAAGGGATCATGACACCACTACGCGACTTCTGGGCTATGACGAGGACTCAACTGCAGAGTCCAGTCTCCATTCAAAACAACCGTGAACTAATTTGTCTGCTAATCGGGTACCATCCAATGGCTTCAATTCCACTGACACTCAAGAATCAACCCAATCTTGATCAACGAAAGCCTTCTCAACCATGACCTGCCTCGAACCCCTTTTCTTGACTGTCCTGGGTGTACGAGGAGCCCAACCGTTCTCCATATCGCCTCGAAATTCGGCTTGAGCTGGCCATTCATCAACTGGAGGTCGTATCGCAGCGCTGCCAGTAAAATGAGGAGGTTCGTCAGGGATAGCGGCCCGAGGAGCTGCCTCGGTGCTATGAGTGGCTATTGATGCTGTTTCAAACCTGCCTGGTGTCACAGCGGACATTTACTCCGGATGTTCCAGTGCCCCCTGATCCTGTTTGGGGGAATCGACGACGTTCCTGTGCTTGTGCAGGCTCTTCAGGCCCTTGAGTCCTGTTTCAAGTATCCCGCGTTTTGCCTCGAGTCGTTTTCTCTCGAGGGAAGATTCTGCGGTCTCTCCTGCGAGGCGGGATATGTCCTGTTCACTCATATTTAAGACCTCTCTTGATCCGAATAGTGTCGAGAGCTTGCCAATGAGGCAGTCTTCGATTGCCAGGACGCTCATGTCGTCGATGAACCTGCTCACCGCAACCTGAAAGCGAAATAAAGCTGTCAGTACCACCCAAATGGGGTTCAACTGAGTGAAATTGCTTGCCTTGTAGTAAGCCTCCATGTAATCCACCGCCGATGAGCCTCCGATCCGCTCCATGTCGTGCTCGAATCCCTCTCCCACTAAATTCATCAGCTCGATTGGATTCAAGCTGATCTTGCTGTCTGGATCGTCAAAACGATGCGGTCCGAACGTCTTGCGGACCAGCTTCTTCATATCACGTTTGTGCCGAGTCTGCTGGATCTGCAGAACGCTCTCGGTGAGCTGGGGATTGTACGTGATGGGATGCTGCGCGGCCGATGCAAGCAGCGCGTCGACTTCGGCGTCCAATTTGACCTTCAGCTCCTCGATCTTTTGGCGAACCAATTTGAGAACCTCTTCCGCAACGTCGCTGGCGGTGATATGCACGAGTATCAGTTGAGTCGTCAGGTGCGCAGCTTCCAGGATTTCCTCAGCGAGACGCCTCGCGATCCTCTTCCAAGGCTCGCATTGCTCGACAAAGAGATCGCTAACAATGAGCGGGTTGAAGAGGCCCGGGAGCTCGCGACCCTTGCTGAACTTGAGACGATTCGCAACATCCTCGACATACTCAGACCGGGAGATGTGAGGCAAATCGCGGACCTCGCCGCCGCCCTCGCTCTCACTCTCCGGATCGACGATGTACTGACTCTGGCCGTTCAGCCGCATTTCCTCAGCAAAATTGTGAAGTCGGCTCTGCACCACAGCCCTCAGCCTTGTACAGAACTTATCGACCTTCTTCCGGTTGCCGAAGAAACGGTCGGTGTATGTGCCCTCAACGGCCTGCGTCACCAGGGATGTGTACTCCTCACTCAGCCGAAGCAGATAGCTCAACTGCTGCCGCGGGGTTTCTCGTACCGGGCCGAGTTGGTCCAATCTGCCAGCGCAGTCGCGAATGCCGTCTTCCACGTCCTGCACAAGACTTGGGAGCTGGGTAAGGATCTGGTCCCGCAGAACCGCGCTGAGCCTGACCCTCAAGGCGGCAACTCCACAATGTGAGGAGTCGATGGAATCCCACGAGCCCTGGGAGAAGAACTTGGACTCAATGGCATCGCGTTGGGCCAAAGTAACATGGTGTTCCTCGTAGCTTCGGTTTTTCAGGACGTGCCAGCCGAGACGTTTCTCTTCCTCAAGGTTCTGAGCCAGATGAATGAAGTAACTCTCCGATTCGGAGCCGACGTCCAAGGTGTCGGGCTTTGTAATGAGACCCATGGTGCGTAACCCTTCTGGATCGGCACGTTTCGCCATCGAAGTGACTTCCTGCAGGACATACTCGTACTTTGCCGACACTACGGTAAGTATGATACTCCGTGGTCGCGCCATATACCTCTCCACCATGCCACGGACAATGTCGACGTCGGTGTCAGACTGCTTCTTGTTCCCACTCCTGAAGAGGCCTGGGAGGTCCACCATGGTGAGGTGTGACTGTTCCGGCCCGGTGAGCTCGATGCGGAGGATATCTTCGTAGAACTCCCCTGTTCCGGCCGGGTCTGCCATGGCGCACATCGCCTCGTCCGTCACGGCGCCGAGGCCCTCGTTGTCGACACTCGCTTTCGGTTGCCACCTTTCGAGGCGTTCTTTGTCCTCTCCAAACCGGCTCTCGCCTGGAGTGATGGACACCTTGACGCTCATCTCTTGGCCTCGGCGAAGGACCAGCTCAGTGACAAAACGGGTGCAGAGACCGTCCTTTATGGGGAACGTCTTGCCGGAGATGGCCTCGAGAACGGAGCTCTTCCCCGCAGATTGGTCTCCGCAAACGATGATTTCGGGGAGGTCGACATAGTGGCTGACCCCCTGGGAGCGGAGGCTGTCGATAATGTCAAGGAGGTCCCGGTGGTCTCCTACAGCGATGTTTGTGTCCGTGATGATTGCCTTCATTGCTGCTATGTCGGTGATGACTTGAAGACGAGAAGCGGTTCACAGGGAGACTGGCACTGACGGGACTTTAATGACCTCCTGGCGGGTGTAGTCTGAGGGGGGGAGAAGATCGAGCTCCAAGTTCTTACCTTCACCTGGAAGGCACCCGGCATGATGATGTGGAAGGCCTCCTGCAGGATGTGGAAGGCCTCCTGCAGGATGTGGAAGGCCTCCTGCAGGATGTGGAAGGCCTCCCGCGGGGTTGGGAACCGAGGCATTGCAGCGTTTACGCAGCTCTGTCGGCCTCAAGATGCACTGACTGCATGGACGAGGTCTTCTAGATCTTCTGATTAACAGCCTTGGTGAAGGAACCTGGAAATGCCGCTGGCCATCAGTTGGCTGTTGGTGCGTCGACTCGGGTTCTCGACAGGCCATTCGCGGACGCTGGGGGCGAGAGGGGCGAAGCTGCAACATGCACTTAGAAATACCTCTATGGGCGTGTTTGGTGTACTTGTGACATTGTATTACATTCCAACCTTATGCCGGGCACTCTGAATCGATCAAAAATGATGGGAAATGACTCTCAGCGCACTGCAAACCTGCTTGCCAAAGCTCTGCACTCGCGTTTCATTCCAATTCTCTGGTAGGCTGCATGCCGTGTTCGAGAATTAACTGTACTTTCGCAGGCTGTCATCATCAGAGGTCCGAAGGTCCGGTTGCAGTTATCGTCAAGGAGGGGCCAGCAGTCGAATCTCGATTCCTCGGCCGCTTCGGAACAGTCAGCGTGGTCTTGAGGTCCCGCTTCGTCAATTGCTCAATCTTTTTGCTGAGCTTCACAAATGGTTTGCTTTTATATCGTCCAGGAATTGGGTAGTACGGTGGGGGCATCCATGACGGGTAGATCTTCTGGTGACAAGCCGAAACCTGGAGTCTGAGTGGATGCAGCAGTAGATACTCGTGGCAGAGAAAGCAGGCCTTCTTGCTCGTGCCGATGAACGGCATCCGGGGAGCCAAGCTGGGAATGCCTTCATAAAACACGACCATTTGCATTTCGGCGTGGAGTGTCAGGTTCAAGCGGCATGCCCTACGCAGCTGCGCTTCAGCATTCTGCGTGCCCAGGTGTCTTTCCAGCTGCTCCATTGTCATCCCTGAATTTTCCCCTACAAGGTTCTTGACAGCGGCTAGAAGGGGAGCTTTCTCGCGAAAGAGAGAGAATGGACGAGTATTGGGAGCCTTGATCTCTTGGATGTGAATATCCGCGAAGACCTCGGGCTGCTTCGCTGCAAGCTTTACCATGGACTTGATGGCGGAGCGGTAGCGAGCGATCTTGTGCAGACTTTCCAGCCAGGGAGGCCTTTGCGTATCATGAAGTCCGAGCAAAGTTTGCAACTGTTCGGAATAGAGCCATCTGGCGTACGACGCCCAGTCGACGAGCATGGCCATGGTCGAGGGACTCCAGGTTTGGAGAGATGCGGCCATAAATGGACAACTCTCCAGCCAAGGTCGCAGCCCGGGCTCTGCCCATGTATCTGGCTTTACCTGGCCGTTGAGAAGCCTAGAATGTGCATGCTGTAACGAGTTTCGAATGCCGCTTTTCTCAAGTTTCGCGGCAATTGACAAGATCCGACCTCTGTCTAATTCCACAACCAAGCGGAGAATCTCGAGCTCGGCTTGCGTCGACGACTTTTCTGCATCGCAAGCTGCGTCAGCAACTCTTCGAGCGAATTCCCGAAACAGGTACGTACCCTTTCTAGCAACTCCTCGAAGTATTTGCAACACCTTTTCAAGGCCAGCCAGGTCCTCCGTCGTCAAGCCGCGGTTGCGGGCCACTCGCAGGATTGCTCCACCTGGGGCATTCTCTTCCAAGCAGACAGCCGAGGCTGTTTCCGCGCCCGAGCTCGACGTTGAACAGATGAGAGCGAATGAGTCGAGGAACTTTTGCTTGAGCCGCGGCCCGCCAGAAATATCGCCATCGGGGTTCTCGTCGAGTGAGTTTCTCGTCGGTTCCCCTCGAACAGGGTCGATCAGGTTTAGCAATGCTGACTGCACCACGAAGCGTCTGAGGTCCGCCCCCTCAATCTGAGTCAATGCTGCCATCTTTGCGGGTGCGATCATCCTGAGATGATGGAGAGGGT
This sequence comes from Coniochaeta hoffmannii, assembly GCA_030052785.1. Taxonomy (NCBI): domain Eukaryota; kingdom Fungi; phylum Ascomycota; class Sordariomycetes; order Coniochaetales; family Coniochaetaceae; genus Coniochaeta; species Coniochaeta hoffmannii. The sequence goes on along the minus strand of JANBVN010000137.1, from coordinate 50,499 downwards.
CAATTTTGCTGACATATCCGGCCCAGTGTGACTGAGAGGTTTCCTGTGGCAGGAAGGATGAGCGCTGAGGGAGGGAGACGAAGAGCTCTTGATTTCGTATCGGGTCGGGCAACCGCACACACCTGATTGGGCCACGTAGTGATGTAAAAGCGCATGCTTCTGCTGCACATCGCATGCACCATAGCCAGGCAGCCCCTTTCTCCGTAACGCTGCCTCATGACGTATTCGAGGCCTGGTACTCGGTGCTGGTCCTTCGTTCGCGCCGCTCACATCCGCAATAATCCTCCTTCAAGACTTGCGAGTGGGATGAGGCCTTGTTTGACTGTGCTTGGTTTGTTGAGGTCATGTCTGCGAACAACTTTGTTGCGTGGCATAGAGGAGGAACTACAAATGGTGTTGCCACACTGGTGCCCAACCTGGTGGGATATCCTGCGGGCTGCTGGTATGTCATTTAGCTCCTGGGCTGAGATGAGCAACATCAGTATTTTCCAGGAGTCTTCGTGTTTCTGTCGCTCGCTCGGACAGCCCACCGCCTCGAAGTAGCCTCGACGCAGCGTAAAAGACAAAAGAATTGCTGAAGCTCGTCCTTCAGGCCAAAATCCTCGGCGTCTGGTTGGCGTTCTGCATTAAAGTGTTCCGCCAGTCGCCCGGCAACCTCTACCTCCCCTGGCGCTGGTGACAAAGCGCGGGCGGCTGTTGATTACGTCGCCTCGTCTCTGCGAGGAGAAGACAAAGAAGTTATACCATTTCAACCAAATGATTACTATGTCCCTGCTACATGCCACCTCCCACCTCATCGCGGCCCTCATCCTGGCAGCTAGACTGGCCGGCGCCGACACCACGACCATCACTACGGGACCCTCCATCTGTCCCTCTACCTGCGCCTCAGACAACTGCTTCCGCCAGCTAGCCGGCCGCACCGTCAGCGCCTCATCCTTCTGCCACACCTTCACCTCAGCAACCACCACAGCCGTGACGGAATTCCCAACTTACCTCTCCACCTCATGCGGCGTCTCCCGAGCGTCCAGCGTCTGCTCGTGTCTCTGGCCCCCGGCACCCATGTCAACCCCGCCGTCGACAACCACGGCCGCTGGTTCAGTTACCGTAGTCTCCACCACAACGGTCGTGGCGTGTCCCTCGTCGCTTAACCTCATCAGACACGGGAATAACCCCTGTCTCAGTCCGTGGACGAGTCTCGATGAGATTATCGAGAATAATGTTGGGGAGTATACTCTCAGCACAGTGCATCCTGCGGGAGCACCCTCCACTGATGGCGCATGGTTAGTTATTTTCTCCCTCCTCTTTTGACCTCCAGGCGTTAGGCTTTGACCAACGATCAACTTGAAATATTAGTGAAATATTCTTCAACAACACATCCGCCCAAGAAGGCTTCGCGGAATACGAGTTCACGCAGCTCGTCACCTTTCGGAACCTGCCGCACGCTTACACCCTGGCGTTCTGGGCTGCGGCGGGCGACGCGATCTCGGCGGAGGAGTGCTATCTCATCGGCTCGTTTGCGACACAGTCGAACGAGAGGTCGTTGTACCCCCTGACGACTGGTTGGAAGCAGTTTGTTATGGCGTTTACCGTTGATCCGGGGGATAATGGGGACTGGGTGGCGATCGTGGTTGTCTGTGACTCTAGTGGCGATAACTTTGAATGGAAGGTGCAGCTAGATGAAGTGCAGTTGTTTGCTAGTCGGGGGTAGGATAGGATGTGGCCTGTGAGTGGGGAAAGGGGGGAATGAGTCTCGAAGAACGAGTTGCGTTTAGGGATTAGCAGGCATCCTGATGTTTCTCTCTTACTCAGGTGGAAAACTGTCAGTTAAGGAGCAAGTTTCCAATTATCTCCTCTCTCGGATGGAAAGACAAGGCATCGATCTACGAAACTTGAGCAATAGTCCACATATATGGCAGAATCTACACATGTGGGTGCGGTACCTACCCTACGAGCGAATGAAGGAACGATTATACGGTTACCAGGCGAGGGCCAATGGTGCACTGCGTCTGTCATTAGTGATAATACGGCCAGAACTCGAAACACCTATGAGACACGCTATGACAGGACCGCAATGATCTCGCAACCTTGTCCCAACCTCAGCTCTCCGACATGCGATGAGAACAGAGATAAGTCCTCACGATATCTCATTCAAAGCAAAGGACGAAGCTTTACAAACCATCTCCATCAGCCACATCTGCATCAGCAAAGATCCCTCCATGCACCTTAGACAAGTGGTCATAAAACTCCGCGCCACCTGCGAATGTCTCCAGGCAGCGCCGGCAGATGTGCGCGCCGCAACGGCAAGTCATGTGGTTGCAGCCTTCAGCTGAACCGGGTCGTCGAGCTCACACCAGCAGACAGGACACTTATCGCTGTCCAAAGCTGCCACGTCGGGCACCTTCCCGACTTTGACCATGTCAGCGGCTTTCAGGTAATCCTTCTCAGTTCACACGGATGCAGTCTTGCGGAGTGTCCATGACGCTCGCCAATAACTCGAGGACCGTCTCTCATGTAGTGCCCCGACGTAGGTTGGAGAGCCGGACCGAGGAGAAATCTGCATCAAGCGAGATCTTCGAAATGCCTGACTCCATCTCCGAAGAAGACAATGCTGCCCTCAAAACCAAGTTAGCACAGGGTCGCCACAGCGTAGCAAAAATTCAGAAACTCACGCTGATCGGCCGAATGAAGTCGTCCTTGGGCTCATAGTCGTCCTGTGGTCGCTGGTCAATCAACTGCTCGGAAGAAACCTGCGATGTGGATTGTCCAGCAGAACCACGAACCTGAAGACCAATGGTACCTTGGCCCATGTTTGAACCTTGAGGTGGGTGGGCCTCGAGGTCGTGCGAGAAGGAGTACTCTTTGCCCTTTTGGCAAGCGGCGCGGGCGAAGAATCTGCATGGCGTCTTGCTGGCGCTGCCGTTGCCTGTGATCTCGCCAGCCTCGAGTTGCAGGTCATGCGAGAATCTGCACTCATCTCCTTTACGGCACCTACCTGTGGCAAAGAAGCGGCAAGGCGCCTTAGTGCGCACGCGCGGCAGAACGTGTATCACGGCGTTCCAGTCTCGATCCTTGATGCTGGTGGCAGTGATAAAGGATAGAGAGATAGAACAAGTTAAGGCTTCCGTTGACGGTAGTAAGTGTAAACAAAGAAAGCAGACACACCACTGTCTGACGGTTGTAGAGCCTAGGAGTGAAAGTTGCGTGGCGTGAAATCGAAAGGGACGGAGCGCCTTGAACAAAAACCCTAGTTGGGACTGTTGAACGGTATTCAGTTGAGTGGAAGGTCAAGAAACAACAAATGATACTGTCAGCCTTGGTTGGGGTAAGGTGGTGGAGTAAAATGATCTAAACTTAGGTTATTGGATTTGGGGGCGGTGGATGGGAAGGTGATAAGATGATGAGGTTGATGGAAACAGTAAAAGTGAGAGGTGTGGCGGTGAGAACTCGACTGCAGGGAAGAACAAAGCTTGCAACATCCTTTTTGTAGGCGCTGGGCAACTGCTTGTGATAATCAAGGAGATGGTGATAGTACAAAGTCGGACAGCACCATCGTCCTTGGTCTTCTAGAGCGGCGAATCACTCCTCTTACAAAGCCTGGTATCACTCTCGATCTGCACCCAGTCCTCCGTCCCCGGCGTTGACACAGCATAGAAAACACCCTCCGGATCATACTTCTTCTTGATGGATGCCAACCGCGGATAGTTGTCTCCCCAGAAGTGCTCTTGCCAGTTCGGCTGGAAGGGGTCATTCTGCTTCCTCGTCAGTATTCATCACCTCTATCGCAAATGACCCGACTCACCTCGTTAACATAACTAGCCCCATGCGGCGCAGCCTTCCTCAACGGCTCATCTAAACCGAATGTCAGCTTCTGCTGAGCTGCAGCCCTTTCCGCTGCCGGGGCGTTTCCTGCGATAGGCAGGGAGGTGATCACGAAGTCACTCGCGTCTCGGAACCGCGGGTTGGTGCTCGTGTCATTCCACCTGCTCGGGTCGATGCCGGAACCCGCATTCCACATATGACCAATCACGAAGCCACCAGAGTCAAATATGTTCCTCAGCCCTGCCACTATTTCGTCGTTGTTGCTCGCCACGTCTTCATGGGGGAACATCCAGCCGCCCGCTAGGGCGGAGTTGCCCGCTTGCTCATCTTCAAACATGTCGATGTACAGGTCGAAGAAGGTAGGGTAGGACTTGGTTACGACGTCATACTTTAGTCCCATGGTTGCCAAGTCGGAGTAAAAAGGTTGGATGATAGCGGTCACCTCCCCCGAGGATTTGTTGAAGCCGGCAAATGGCTGCACGTTGAGGTGCATGCCGAACATGCCGAGAACGTAGTACACGTATAGGCCGTTATCGACAAAGTGGTTGCTGTACTTGTGAAACGAAGTGACGCCTTTCCAGAAGAGCTTGGTGTCATTTGTGGAGTAGGTCTGGTTGATGTTGAGGATAACTCCTGAGCTGGGGAGGTCGACGTGCGTCTTGTATGTAGCGGTGAGCACGACGGCATAGGTGCCTGGTCCTCCGCCTCGAAGAGCCCAGAAGAGGTCGGAGTTTTGCTCGGAGTTGGCCACCAGGTGTTCACCGTTGGCGGTGAGGACGGTGAACTCGAGAACGTTGTCGACAGTCCAGCCTAGCTGGGTGGTAAGGGGTCCATGACCACCGCCTCCAGTTAGCCCGCCTGCCACACCGACTGTCTGTTGGAGGTGATTAGGCTGGGTTCACATAAGACCGTTGAATTCGACGTACCGGACACTCTCCCACTACCACGGTCAACGGAGGGTTCTGTGCATGAGCCTGCCTCAGAAGATCACGAGCTTGGACTCCAGCCCCTATGGTGACAGCCCTCCCATTGTAGCCACCCGGACCATGCCAAGAATCAACAAACTTCACATCCTGGAAACTGTGCGTATTAATTACCAGACTTCCCCAGCCAGTGCTCCGCCCGATGAAGTCATGCCCGGTATTCCGTATGATGAGTCGCATTCCGAACTGCTTCGCAAACAGAATTCCAGCCTTGACATGGCTCTCTTTCTTGGCCATGACGACGTAAACAGGATAGTTTCCGAGTGTGCAGGGCTCGGTAGGGTCTGCAGTCGGTCTACACGCGTCGCCGGAAAAGTACGTCCATAGTGCAGCTGCTGGCTGTTCGACGCTACACAGCTGTCAGCCGTGGTTTGTTTGCTGTAGGCCCTGATATATGTGCTATGCATGACTTACGTCCACTGCTCGTTCCCGAAAGAAGCCGTGACGTTTGCGCATCTTGCGGCGTCGTAGGTACTGATGTTCCCAAGTGGCCCCTGAAAGGTGTTGTGGCAGACAGCCCCAGGTGGAATATCGACTACAAGGTTCCCCTCCACGCTCGCGTTTAGTGCCTTCCATTTCCTTGTATCTCGCCATACCGGATCGTCATAGTATGTCTTGCAGGCATATGTCGTCCCGTTCCAAGTCCGAGCAACAAGTGGTGAGACGTCCCCAACCACAACGCTCGCCAGCACCAATGCACTGCTCACGGCAGTCAACAACCGGCTCGCCATGCTTTGTTAGTCCCGTAAAGAGTAGGTTGCCCTGGGGCTGCCGAGAAATGTGGCTCCCTGGCGTTGCCCAGGGAAGCTGGTCGCCTCTTATTGCTATGCGTTGGTCAAGGACGAAAGGGACCAGCTCGCAGATTGCAAAGGACCCTTTGCGCCGATGATGTAATGTCAGATCGAGGTTGAACCCTTCCGTCTGGCATGTAACATTGCGACGACGCAGGGTACTGAGATTGACAAATGGGAATGAATGGCCATATAGGTATACCGCCCCCGATATAGTGACTTCCGGCACCAGAAATCTGGCACGCGGATATTTACCTCAGCCTCCAGCTCTTGGCAAGGAAACGGTCCTCGTGCGACCAGTGACGTTGTACGACAGCGGCGGGCTGAAGATAGACTCCGTGTATTGTTCTGCCGATGCCGGTTAAGCGACTATGAGGAAAAGAGCGTGATAAGCGCTAAAGTGGAATAAACGATGCATAACAGGCTGAAGAGGCACGGGAATTAAGCGGCAGCAATGTGCGCAGATCGGCGCAGAAAAAGCAAAACCTCTCCCTTCTCGTTTTCTCCCTTATGACGCGGAGAGCTCCAGTACCATGGACAGAAGTTGCAGGCCGATGCGATATTGACTGAAGGACCAGCATGTCCAAGTGTCCGCTAAACCTCCGGATATGCTAGTAACCAAACCGCAATAAAGGACAGGCAAAGCATGTAGATGCAACGAAGTTAATAGGGAAGGTGTGTATTGATAGGGTTGAATTGGTTGATCACCGCCTAGCGGACCATCCCGTTGTCCGCTACCCCTACCGCAGTCGCCCTCGACCTCATCCACCTGGTCCGCCGCCTCGAGACTGACCGCGATAGCTTCGACCTTGCTGTAAAGTCGGTTTCCCAGCATTTTGATGTCGTTCAGCTGGTCCGCCGACTCCGCCGTGTTGTGCGCCACCACGGCTGTCGTGTTCGGCGCCTCTGCCCCGCTGTCCACCACGACCCCGGAGATCACCATGTTGCGCTCCACCTGGGCCCCGACCTCCGCTATCTGGGTGCTCTCCCGAATTACCACCACCTCGGCCGTGTTCTCCACCACCATGACCCCGTTGTCCGCGGCCTCGTGACCGAACGGGTTGTCCACCGCCTCGAGCTTGGCCGCGCCGGCCCCCGCCCCGATGCAGACCGCGTTGTTCCCCACCTTGCGCGGGCGATGGTGGTACGAGAGCAGGATCTGGTGAGCCCATATTTGCATCTCGTGGCGGAATTCCCCAGGTCGCTCAAAGACCACCGGCTGGTCCAACCGCAGGCCATAGCTCCCGGCAGTATCAGCGTCAAGGGTATCGGCAAGAAATCTATCAATGATATAATCCATCGAAACAGGTCCACAAAGGACACTGTTCTCGTTTTTTTTCTCGTCAGCGTCTCGGTGGTTTGATCGTGGTCTTCTTTGCTTTCCTCTCCTTGACTCTCATCTTCCGATTCGTCTTCCGAGAAATCAGACATGTCGCTGTAGTAATCCAGTTCAAAGTGTTCGTCGGTGGTATATTCATCCTTGCTAAGCTGAGGGAACCGTCACTGGCTTTTCATTTCATCCCAAAACTTCCCTGGCCATGTCCGGCGGATATCATACCTGTTGTTCAAAAGAGGGGTGTCCTTCTTGACCTGATAGTCAACGCCCTCGCCTCGTTTGGCAACGATTGACATCTCCTTCTCAATGCCCTTAAGCTGGTGGCACTCTTTCAATCCGTAGCGTGCCATTCCCATGCCACGCGGTTGCTCCTCCTCATAGGCCTGTGCGCTGCCGAATCTGTGACCATTCCCAAGCGGCTAGGGAACCTCGGTATCGACCGAGGGCCTCAACTCCTTGCCGTGGCGCTCCTTCAACACCCTTCGCCATACATTGGTGCACGTTACGCTTGTGTGTGAGATGTAACCCCTCGTCAAGTCGATAGGTAAGTATATGTGTCTTCCCTATGTACTGTAACTCCTTGGGGCCTTCGCCCTCGTCAATCAGTGCGTTAACTGCGTTGTACAGTGGCTCCGGCTCTCTTGACTCTCCGACGACCGTGAGCTTATCCAGACGGAGGCCCGGGACAAGTCTAAGCATGGCGGCTAGCCCGTAAAATGAGTCCTCAACCTCGTCGACGAACTGTAAGTCTCCGACGTTATAATCAGCGAAGACAATTGGCTCGTGATACACACGAATTTTCCGCATCAGCGAGACTTTCTCCGCGACAGGCCCGTGAGCATGAGCATAAGCGTGTTAGTCCTGAAGATGAAGTTGCCGTACTTCATCTAGGTGTCCCCGACCTCTCAATTAATGTGACGACAGGTGCGGAGCAGGGCTAAGACGTTCCGGTTCCAGCGTCCATGATGGTCAGAGTCTCCGCGGTGTTGTCCGAGCGAGAGGTTGCCGCCGCCCATACGACCGTACTAAGTGGTGAAGACCAAGGCATATACCTGGTCTCGGACTTCCTGTGGGAACCGGAAGAACGGGCTTTGTCCCTGATCACATGTAGGGCATGTTAGGACTCGGGCGCACACTTCCACGCCGGCGTCTTCCAAGATTTGGGTACGACCATGATGCTGTATTGGTTGGTAGGCAAGGGTAGGATACTATACAGACGACGGAGCGAGTATCAGGTTAGGATGGGATGTTGAAGAGGATGGAAAACCCGAAGGCAAGGAATTATCAGGTGCTGGCCGGTTTCCAACAAAAGTCGTGACCCACATCCCCACTTCAAGCTGACAAGCTGATGCAGCCAGGGTTCTAGGGTCAACCCCGCATCCGCGTGCAGCACCTCCCAAATGTGCGGTGTTTTAGCAGCTCACCCCTATATCGGGGCCTAATCACCTCAGGATTTCAGGTTCCAAGCTGCGGAAGTCGGGCAACTTTGAGTTTCGGTCAGCACTGGAGTCACACGTGTGTATCGCCACAGATGTCGATGGATGCTCCGACCGGAAAGCGTCCACCTTGGCGGCTGGAGAACTACGAACTACTCCCGGAAAATGACGTGTCCTTCCTGTGTGATGTATGCAGACGCATCAACTTCCGGTTCCTGCTGCACGAGGTGCCCATGTTGCAGATGCCCGAGGTTCCTCTTGGGGACTTGGAAAGGGTTCTCAAGGAGAGATGCTGCGCCTTCTGCCGACTTGTGCGGACAACTCTGGAAAATGCGCTTGGGTCAGATTATGCGACTCTGCCGACCGAGTATGAGGGGAAGAAGGTCACGATGCTTCTCGTTTCGTTCTTCCGGTCCTTGGAAGCTACCAAGCCTCGCCGGTTGATATTGTGGATTCGTCCCGACCCCTGGGCGGGGAAGCCGTCGAGGTCCCTCGAGATGCATCTTGCCCAAGAGCCGGACGATTTCCTCAAGCACCAAGGACTTGGTCGGACCGTCGACTCGGCCAAGTTCAACAACATACTGGCCCTCTACTGGATTAGAATGTGCCGTATGGGCTACGGCTTGCACAGAGATGAAGAAATGACCAGACCTCGGAGCAGACCGCCGCCTGGTTTCCGTCTCATCGACGTGACGAGAGGTTGCATAGTTCCTGTGGACGACATCCGGGACTATGTGACGCTCAGTTATGTGTGGCCGCCGCCGGGCCGACCAATCTTGAAGCTCTCGACAAGCAACAAGAACCAGCTCATCGAACGTGATGGATCACTGACAGACCCGCAGATTGGTTTTGCTACAAAGATTCCACAGACTATCAAGGATGCAATGGAGATCTGCAAGAGGGTTTGTGAGGGATATCTCTGGGTTGACGCTCTGTGTATCACCCAGGACGACGATACCGACAGAGACAACCAGATCCGGGCGATGGACTACATCTACAGCAACTCGGCGCTCACATTGGTATCCACATGCGGTGATGGCGGAGAGGCTAGCATTCCTGGCGCGGGGAGCGTCTCACGCAACATTGCACAGAGAGTAGAGGTTGTTCAGGGATTCCGCCTGGCTAATCGGCCTTGGGACTTTGACCGATCTGTCAAGGACTCCAAGTGGAACACCAGAGGGTGGACATACCAGGAAAGGATACTCTCCAAGAGGACTCTGTTCGTCACACCGCAACAACTATTCTTCAAGTGCTGCCACTCTCCGTCGTATCTGTCGGAGGACCTAGACAGCCCGCCCGAGGCGCGGAAGACCGTGACGTATCCCATGGATGATACGGGCAGGGATACCATCCCCCACCAAGGCAGCATCAACGTCTTAACCTATATCAAGATCGTCGAAGAGTTTACCCGGCGCAACATCACCTACCCGGAAGACATCCTCAATGCCTTCGCGGGAGTTGCTGAGAACATGAAGCCGCTGTTCCGGAGCGACTTCCTCTGCGGCCTTCCGCAGTCGGAGCTTGATTACTGTCTCGCATGGGATCCTGCGGGTGCGATCGTGCGGCGGGTCTGCTCCAGCGGCGTCCAGTTTCCCAGCTGGTCGTGGGCAGGGTGGACGGGCCCCGTCCAGTACACTTTCAGCGAGCGGCTGTCTCGGGTGAAGTGGGTGCATGACGAAACGGGTAAGAAACTTACACCGGAAAATTACCGACTGCCAGATGCAGTCGAGGATGGGAAGGGATGGGCCGAAAAGCGTAGCCACTCGGGCTTCCGTTACTTCTACCACTCGTCCGACGAGAACACCTGGTTTCGCAACCCAACAGCTCCTGTTCGCCGCTTGCAGGGCCCCAATCTCGTGCCCGGCACGCAGTGTTTGCGGTTCGAGACCGAGACCATAGAGATCACCATGTCTCCGTTATGGGACCCAAAATGCACAGATAACGCCACCGAGCCGATGTGGCAATTCCCACTGACCGATGACGGGTACGCGGTCGGAATATTCTTCGTGCCGACCAACGTCGTGAGGGGCTTGAAACCCAACGCGCCCTACAAGTTCGTTCGTCTCGCCCGAATTGGACACGGATATACCGCCAGTAAACTCAGAGCTAAGAAAGGCGACTCGTCCGTCTCGGACTCTGGAGAGACCAAGATTGACCACCAGATTGCTTTGGAGGATCTCGACGGCGACCCTGATATCGTCCGGGTCAAGCCGCCGCTCGGCATTCTCTACCCTGGCGAGCCGACTGCGGACGAGGCCGAGGCTTATCTCCCATTTGACCGCCGGCGGTATGACGCGTACCGGCCGTTCTGTCTTTGCGAGTTTCTGGTGGTGGAGACTGTGGGCGGCGTGTCGTACCGCATCGGCGCGGGGAGGATGCATGTTGACGCGTGGGCGCAGGAACCGCCCAAGACGGAGGTGGTGACTTTGGGTTGATCTGGGCCAGAACTCCGGTCTTGGGGAGGCGGACGGTTGAGATGCGGAACAATGAGCTACATTGTATCCCCAGGGCCTTGGGCTGATACAGTCAAACAATCCGTGCACACCGCCGCCTTGCCCTTCCCAGCCAGATAAGCACTACCTCTGAGTCCCGCTGTCAAGCCTTCCTTGGGAGTCCAACTTCCTCCATCCCACTTTGCTCGTCAAGTAAACACGAGCTGAGTTGCCGGAGTACACGTACTGTGTGGTAGTTCGGATTTTCCGGCCGATCCCTGTCCCCACATCGCCCCTTTTTCGCCTTTGTCCGGCGTGCCATCATAATTGCCTGATTGGGTACCATACTACTACGTGCACAGTAAATCCTTACTCTGGATTTCGAAAGGCTTGCTTGCCAGATTGTGGCCGATGTCACGTCGGAGATGCTAGTAGCGCACTACAAGATGGGTCCGTTTGGCGGCGTGACTCCTCCGGCAACGGGCTCTTATCTCGGGCCGAAGAGGAGTCCCCTTTTTAGCTCTTAATGACGAGGCTCGGATCATCCGTGGCTTCTGGTTTATCGCCTCATTTATTGACTTGGGCAATGAGCAAGACTATTTATTTCCCCGGAAAATCGTTAGGGAAACCACCCAAAGTTGTACAAATCATACAGCCAGACCAGAAGCACAACCAACCAGTACCACAGAAATGGAGTTCAAGTTACGACCCGGCAAACCGGAAGACGTGCCAAACTTTATTGAGACGTTCTTCGACGGCTTTTCCGATCATGCCCCTACAGTGCGGATCTTCCCGCGCGGCACCAAGCCAGTTTTGGATTACTGGCACCGCTCCCTGACCGAGGAAATACAGGACCCGGCCGCACGCTTCATCGTCATTGAAGACACGTCAACCTCGTCCCCCACGATGGCAGCGTTCGCGAAATGGGTCAGAGTTGAGGCTACCGACAAGCCCGAAGAGCCCCCGGCTGATGCGTGGCCGGAGAACGGCGACGTGGATCTGGCACGACGGTTTTTTGGGGATCTGCACACTAAGCACGGCGAGATCATGGGCGGAAGGGAGCACTGGTTCCTGGAGCTTATTGCCACGAAGAAGGCGTATCAGCGGAAGGGGCTTGGTGCGAGACTGGTGCAGTGGGGGGTTGACGAGGCGGGTAGGGATGGGTGGGAGTGCTATCTTGACTCGACACCGCAGGGGAAGCGGCTGTATCAGAAGTTTGGGTTCAGGACATTGTGTACGACGGATTATCCCGAGCTTAAGTACACGCAGGATTTTATGCTGAGGGACAAGGTATAGCGAGAGAGGGTGGGTTGTTGATGTTGTGCTCGGATAGATATGGAAATGCTCGCTCTTCATGGGTTTCACGTGGAAGTATAGGTTGCTAGAGAACTATACTTGAGCGTTATACCTGTTAGATAGGAGTCCATTGTTAGATAGCAGTTCATTGCTTTTACAGAAAAGTGCTGTCGTCTATCCTCTCATGTTAGATCTTTCTCCCCATCTTCTGTCTGTTTGTCATAGGTACGCGCATATCTTGTCTAGAGCACATCGCACAAGGTACGTCGCATCACCATAGCAAAGCATCATCAAGACTATCACTGAGGATCCCCCGTATCCCATTGGCCATACCAATGCCTACGCCAACGGCTCAGGGTGCTGCTCAAAATACTCCTCAAGCGTCGTCAACTTCCCCCTCGCCTGCGCAGCCGCCCACTTAACCGATTCCTCTGTCGTTGGGCCATAATACCCAAAATCATCATAATAGCTAAACCCTTCGACAAAAACATCAGCCACTATCTCCGGAAGACTTGCCCGGTACTCCTCCACACTCCCTTGCTCGTACACCGTCTTCCGTCCGGTCACCTTGCTGTAGACAGCCGCGATCTCCTCCCAGCTGTAGAGCGCCTGGGCAGCGCACAGCGTCTTGCCGGCGTACTTGTCCGGGTCGGCAAGTATGGCCCCGACGAATTTGCCCGTGTCGTCCACGGCGGCGATGAGTGGGAATTTGGAGGTGGGGGAGTTGTGCCGGCTGATGATGTGCGTGCCGTCGGCGGCATCGCGGTGCAGGATGAAGCCGGGGGTGTGGAAGTTCTCCATGAAGGAGCCCGGGCAGTAGAAGGCGGATTTGACTGGCAGGCTCCGGATGTACTGCTCGGCTTTGGCTTTGGCGTCGAAGGGAGTGACCTACAGGATGTTAACTCGATCAATGCCATGAGATGGCACGCGGACGGGAGTAAAATACCTTGACATATTTCCCACCGGAAATCTTGCTGACGTGCGGCAGGGTGCTAAAGATGATGTACTCCACCCCTTGCTCGACCGCGAGGTCGGCGGCGTTCTTCGCCTGGCTGTACTCGATTTCCACTGCATCCGGACCCCAGGCCGGAGCGGTCATGATGAAGACGGTGTGCACTCCAGTGAATGCTGGTTTGAGCGATGCGGTGTCTGAGATGTCGCCTGCCACGACCTCGGCGCCTTTCTGTTTCAGGTCCTGGGATTTGGAAGAGGTGACGTCGCGGGTTATGGCGCGGACGGAGTAAGCAGCTGACAGCTCTGGGTCGGATAGGACGTAGTTGGCGAGACTGCCGCCTTGCTTGCCTGTTGCACCGAAGACTGCGAGGATCTTCTTGCCGGTCATAGTGGCTATTGGGCTTGGTTAATATGGGCTAGGGCTAAGATCACGAGAAGGCACCTCTTCAGCTTCGGAGTAGTAAATAGTAGGTAGAAGAGCTCCGCGAAGGTGCATCCAAGTCGGATAGCTTTATAGAGCTTGTACGATACATGTTGTCCGGCATTTAGACGTATTCTCTTACCTCCCTGGAAAGTCCGCGGATCATTTGGATTACTAATGGAGTTCACGTCCCGGTGCAGGAGAGCGCCAAATTCTTGATTAGCGAGCGCACGTGCGGCCGCATCAACCCCAAACCCCGCCGTATTTGTCAGCGGACGTTATCGCCGACGATGACAACGATCATGGACGTGCACGTAGGACTGGCCACATGGGAATGCCAATACAATAAGGCATTAATTAGACATTTATATGATTTGTATAGCGCCTGGGCACCCCCTAGTTGGACAGTTCTGTGCACAGAGAAGGTTAAGATTCTGCGTTTTGAAAGTGCCAGAGCGTATACGACCCGCAAAGGGACAGAATATGCGTGCGAATACAGCATCTAGTATACTACCGCAAGTATAGCCTATGATACCTGCGCAAAGTCCCATATGCTCCGAACGGTCACTCTCCCTTGCCATCCCTCGCTACCACCACTCAAGACCCTATACTTGACCCTTCTCCCCTCGCCCCTCCGCAACAGGAACGCGTTATCATCAAAGTTGGCCACCACTGCGTCATCTTCCAAGTTGAGTTGAAGCCATGTCCAGACACTAATCCCTCTGCTCGCGGTGACCACAAAATCATCCGCAGCCCGGTCATACTTCACACTCAACCCTGGGTCGACCAAAGCCGCGTTTGCCAGGGGTGTAGGGGTGAAGTAGTTGGTATGCATATACGTCTTCGTCCGACCCGTGCTGACCGGTGTCCCCGTCGCCGTAATGTTGGCGACAAACAGGGCATTACTGGCATTGAACCCCGTCGCCGGTGCGGTACCGTTCCCGACCCTGGTCAAAGCACCGATGTTGACGCTGGCCAGCACCGTCGAGTTCAGGCCCCCTATGGCAAAGTCGAATTTACTTCCACTGCCGGTCACGTCCGGCAGGGCCTTTCCCGCCCAGTCAACCCATTCCATCTCGACCCGTCCCCGGACCTCGGTCCACAAGTCGCTCACGGCGTAGACATCCAACATCCCACTGCTCGCGTTCCACACAGGGGCCACGATAACAGGTTGGTAGATGTCCTTCGCCACATTATGCAACACCTTCCACCGTCCCTCATACTCTTATCCCCGCCCACGTGGGCGCCTGCCACTGGTCTTCCAACTGCCAGTACAGACTCCCCAGCTGTCGTTCCGGCCGCCCACTCCCGGCCCGGTACAGCTGAATCTGCGTTTTGTAGAAGTCGGCCTGGAAGATCTGCGTCGCCAGCGCCCACGCGGACAGGTTGGCTGCGGGGTCCGAGAGGTTGGCGGGCGTCGGGTACCAGGCCTGCACCGCCCGGGTCATTTCGCTCCTGCCGCGGGTGGAGTTGGCGAAGTTCGAGGTGCTGAGGGATTTGGAGGGGTAGTGCTTGTTGCGGAGCAGCATTGTGGTGGAGTTGAAGGGGAGCTCGTCGGCTGGCATATGGGTGTTCATGTGGTACCAACAATTACACCTAGCTTTTAGATCTAGCCGAGGCACACTAAATCTGTCCTGCAAAGCTACGTCGGCAGTCTCTCGGTTCGAAACACATTTGGGAATGAGAAAAGCTGGTACGTAGATGCAGTCTTGACCGTATTTGTCACATCTTTCTCCGGAGTCGCTCCTAATCACCGCCCTCATTTTCTCCTGTAGCCGCCTCGCATCGCGCTATCAGCAAATGCGACTACTAGTTGCGAAGGGGAGTAATTCGGGTAACATTCCGGTCATCCGCCTACGGGCGCAACAGATGGTGCAATGCCCTGGCTAGGGTAGGTCCTGCATAATACCACTGTAAGGAGCCACTGTGGAGAGTGCTTTGTCCAATGAAAAAGCCGGTGTGTCGTCGTTGGTTCCCCAGATATTGCAAGCTGGTGCGGGTCGGTGTAAGTCCGGGCCGCCCAGCGTCGATTGAGAACTACTACGAACATCTGTAAAGCAGAACTCCCAACTCAGGGGTATTTGCGATCCCCTTAAATCACGACGCTGTCTAAGTTTAACCACCTTTTTGGCATCTTTTGTTATCCTCTAATCTACGACTGCATCGCTGTTAACTTTCTCCGCGGCCCAAAGATCCTTGACAAGGCTACATCCGAGTTGCGATAGCTAAGCATAATGTCGGCCACACCTATGGCACGGAACGTGTCCCTTGACTCGGCTGTCCTTAACCAGCTTAGCACCGCGGAAGCCAAGAACCTTCTAGACACCATCGACGATCTCCGGGAGCTTCAGGTTGGCGACATCGTCAGTCTGCCGCAGATCATCGTTGTCGGCGCTCAATCCTCTGGGAAAAGTTCCGTGCTAGAGGCTATCTCCCATGTGCGCTTTCCTACCGACGGCGGAGTATGCACTCGCTTTGCAACTGAGCTTATTCTTCGACAAGCACCGACGACGACTGTCGACGTCAGCATCCAATTCTCCAACAAGAACGACCAGAGTGCCGCGAGGCCGTTCCAACTCTCCGGTTTCTCCAGGGACAACCTGCCGGAGCTCGTTAACCAAGCAAAGGAACGCATGGGCATCCGTGACGGCATCAAGGAGTTCTCGGACGACATCCTCCGTGTGGAGATCACCGGCCCTGAGATGGAGTCTCTGACGTTGGTCGACCTCCCAGGGCTGTACCAAGGTTCGACCGCCGACCAGTCTGAGGAAGGGGTGGAGTTTGTCGACCACTTGGTCGACCGTTACATGAGGCAGGAGAACAGCATCATTCTGGCGGTAGTCTCAGCGGGTTACGGTCTCGCCAATCAAAAAATTCTTGATAAGACAAAGAAGCATGATCCGAAGAGAGAGCGTACACTTGGAGTCATCACAAAGCCGGATCTGGCTGGGCTTGCTGAGCAGCGGCACTTCTTGCAGCTTGTCAAGAATCAAGAAACCGCCCATACGCTCGCCCTCGGCTGGCATGTCCTTCGAAACAGGGCGGACAAGGAGGAAGAACAAGGACTTGGAGACAACGAACGAGATGCTCAGGAGGCGCAATTCTTCCAGACAAGCCCTTGGTCGTCAGTCCCTGCTGTGAGCCGGGGTGTCGAGGGCTTGCGCAAGAAGCTGAGCAAAGTTCTTCTACAGCATATCCAAAAAAACTTTGCCGGGTCTCATTGGCAAGATCGAGACCAATCTGGACCTTCGAACTGCAGAGTTGCAACGACTGGGCATGACACGATCTACTCCAGATGAGTGGCGGTCGTATCTCCTCGGCGTGGCTCGAGACTTTGAACGCCTGGCGCTTGAGGCGGTTGATGGAAGGTACAGAGACCCCTTCTTCGGTGATATCCACGATCACACCAGGAAGCTGCGGGCACTCCTTCGGAATCTTAATCGCGCCTTCGATGTGACCCTTTGCACAAAGGGTGCGAGATACGAGTTCGAGTGGTACGCCGCTGAGGATGGGTCCTCTAAAAGCTATGACGACGGAGATAGGATCTCTGGGGGCGATACCGACCGAGACCAACCGGCATACCTTTGGCCCTTCATTGCAGAATACAAGTTTCCCAACCCGGAGCCGAGATCGAAAGCACAAGTCAACGAGGAGCTTGAGAAATGGGCCTCGGCAAACCAAGGCAGAGAGTTCCCAGGGTCCCCGAACAACAGTCTGGCCATTGAGCTCTTCAAGATGCAAGCCAGACCTTGGAAGGCTATTGCGGAGTTTCATGTCACAAAAGTGCTGGACGTTGCCAAAATGGTGATTGAACAGCTACTTGGTCATATCGTTGGGGCTGACAAAACGACTCTTCAAGCCCTGCTCCGCGACTGTGTAGACCCCTTCTTTGACAGCAAGCGGGATATTCTGAAGACCAAGCTTGAAGAGCTCCTCCGTCCTTACGTGTCTGGATACGGTCTACCCTTGGAAACAGCCTTTCACAAAAGGGTGTCCAGGAGGACCCTCGGTCGCCTTGCGGAACACCTGGCTGACAGTTTGGACGGGCTGCGTGGCACGCACTCCGAATACCCAGCGAGGGCTCTGACTAAAGAGACCATCGAACAGATCTTCGCCAATGCCGAAGACCTGCGGAATAACATATTCGGTACTCAGGGCGCCATAGACATGACGGTCGCTTATTATGAAGTGAGATTCCCACAGTCTTGCATTCCGTCCGACGTCCCGCTAACTCGAACCAATCTGTATAGATGTCTCTTGGAATCTTCACTGACAATGTCATCAACCTGGCTATCGAGAACTGCATTGTTTGCGACATTCCGAACATTCTGACCACCACCGAGGTTGGCGGGATGAAGGAAGATAGATTGAAGGCACTGGCTTCGGAGTCAGAAGAGGTCCAGGCGCAACGGATTATGCTTCAAGAGCAAGTCGACATCCTCCGCCACGGTCTACAGAAGTGCAAACAGCACAAGCCAAGAGAGTCTGCATGTATGTCGGGTGTCTTCAGACCAGGAATGTTGCATTCACCGGCTGACAGCAAAACCTAGCCCTTCCCTTGGACTTCCTCGGTCATCCAGCTTCCGCGTCGAACGGTCAATCGACTTCTAGTAAGCCTTCGCCTCAAACCTTCAGGTTGCGCATCTCTTAAACTTACCACTTGATGACCAGGTGGCTCCACCCCTTCTTCGCCAGTCGTAACACCGGCGCGTCCAGCTTCGAACGCCGCCCTGATGACTACGACAGAACCGGTTGCGCAACAAGTGCCACTACTGAGCTTTGATAGAGAAAGGTCAACAGTCACACCTCCTGCTTCTGTCTTCTCCACCAATCCACCGGCAAACGGCGCTGGCCTGTTCAAGAACATTACTGCGTCTTCAGCGGCAAACAAATATGGCTTGTTTGGGAAGCAGGCATCAGGATCTGACATTCCAGCTGCCAGGACCTCCCCTTCCCCTTCCACAATGTTCGGAAATGCTTCGGCCACCAAGACAGTTGAGACCAGTCCGCCCACGGTGCCTGGTTCATCGGGGTTCCAGGGCAGTGTCTTTTCAACCGGCGGTGGCTCTTCCAGGGCGGGCACTGGTGGGCTTTTCTTTCCCCAGTCAAAGGCTTCTGGTTCGTTCAGACAGCGCCCCTTTTCCTCCGGTACGTCGTCGTCAGCTGGAACAAGCGGCTCGAAGAACTAGCAGCAGCAGTTCATACGGGGACTAATGTCAGGTAAGCACCGATATTCGCCAGCAAGTCGAAATCCTCACCTTCCGGCTGGGATTTCGATTTGAGCCTGGAGCAGTTGTTGCAGAGTGCTTGGCAGCCACGCTATCAGGCGCGCGACTCAGACAACGGCGAGCTCTTCGAGTATGACCATATTTGTGCGCACGAAGGCTTCAGAAGCTATTCACCAGAAGAGATGAGGTTAAGGTTGAGGAAGTGGGGCATAATGAGTTCATAATAGGGGTGTGGATAGTCTTACGGTGATCAAAGGATTAGGTAGCTACCTAGTCACGTGTACTATACTTAGGGTCTAACGTGATTATTCCTTTCTTACGTTCGTCGTAGCACATCATACTTTTAGGGCCATGCTAGGTAGGCACTTGCATTTGGCTAAATCGGCACCTGCCATTTGGCTATATCGGTACCTTTGTATAATTAGTCCAAAAATATCCGTATATACGATTATATAATCCGATAAGGCTATAATAAGGCTAGTTAATTATAGTATTAATATCAAATTAGAGTTTGTATTTCGCTTTAAAAACTATAATCGAACGGCGTTAAAATTATAGTATTTATAAACTTATAAGATAAAAAATAATATATTATTATATTTTATAGATAATCTTCTATATTCCTATATTATCTATTATATTCTACGACGTATAGTTATTAAATAATTACCGAATAAAGTTTATTAGGAAGCCGGGAATATATTTAATATCGACTTTCTTAGACTTAAAGCTAGATTATATATAAATCGAGAAAATAGTATTTCTAGTACTTTTAGCCTACTTCTTATTCTAATTACTAGTCCTTACAGGCGTATTTCCTATACTCTTCCGCCTACTACTCTATTTTAATAGCCTTAGCAGTCTTCTAGCGTTATTTACCGCTCCGTTTACTTCTTATAGGGTTACCTTTAGGTTTCTCGGCTTCCGGTAAAGATTCTAGTTCGAATTAGGAGAGGTGCCGGCGGATACTAGAGGCGAGACGCCTAAAGATAACGTTACTACGGGGTAGTCTTAGAGTAGCTTTAGGAGTATATCTATAACCTTTATTATATCCTTTACTACGAGGAGAAGCTCTCTAGGATATTAGGAGGTTCTCTAGAGAATCCTCGCCCGTTTAAAGAATAAATTTCTATTTAATAATAATCTTTTTGTTTTTCGGCTACCTTCGACGACTTTCTATAAGTAGAAAGTTATAAATATAGAGATATCGTTCTTTCTATTCTATTAAATTATTAAATAACTAATAAAGATTAAACTTCTATAAAGAAAGTAATTCTTTATTCTTTAGTCTTTTAGTAATTATATAATAGTAGAGAAAATAGTATTATAGTTATATTATATAATCTTCTTCGTAATAAGGAAGTTTAGCCTTTATAATAATAGTCTTTTCGATTTCCTTTTATATATACTACCTTTTTTAGATAATCTTCTTTAATACTAAGTAGAAGATTATTATTAGAAAGTTATTAAAGTATTTCTAATTAAGATAATTAAATTTAATCTAAATCGATTATTCTATTACTTTTTAACGATAATTATAAGCTTAATTTTTATATATTTTCTTTAACGTTTTAATAAGGTATACTTAATCGTATTTACCGTTAACTAAATAGCTTTTAATATTAAAGTTCGAAATTTCTATTTAAAAAGTAGTAATTTATTCGAAATTAAACTACTTACTAATAAAATAATCTATCTACTAATATTAGTAAAAAAAACTAGTTATTTTAAAAGTATTCTAAAAGCTCTTTTTAATTAGAAAACCTCTCGATAATCTACTTCTAAGTTTGTATAAAAGATTACTTTACTTTTATATAGACTAGGATTTTCTATATAATTTTAATACTATTAGAATTATATAATATATTCGAGTATTTCTAACGATAATCCGGATAATTAAAGAGATTTAAATATATAAACTAAATACCTTTAAGACTTTTATTATTCTTTTCTATATCGTTCTTCCTTACTAGTTTAATCTATTTACTTTTCTTTTTTATATTAAATTTAATATTCTTATATATATAGTAATAGTAGATCTATTATTAAATATTAAGAAAGATAGTCTAAAAAGCTATATATATTTACTAATCTTTATTTATAATAGTAATTTATATTTACTATACTTCTATTTATTTTTAGAGTCAATTAATAATATTAGTAAAGAAATCAAAGCTTTAATAAGTTTCGTTATCTATTAAACTAAAGGTAAGATTAGTAATAGAATTAACGTTTATTTAAATAGTAATAATAAATAGAGGGAAACCGAGATTATTTATTCGATAGGTATTATCGAAGGAAAGGTAGTTAAAAAAGCGTTTCTATATCTCCTAGTAAGTTTCGAAGGTAAAGATAAAACTTAGAAAGTAGTTAAAGACTTTCTCGTCCTATTTAGCGATATAAGGTATATCTAAATTATTAAGTATTTTAATTATAGTTTTAAAAGCTATATAGTTAAGTCTTTCCTATTTATAAAGACTTTACCTCTTATTATTAATATCTTTAGTTATAAAGTAATAGTCGAGAAACTTTTCTTATATTATTATAAGGATTTCCCTAACGTAAATAGTTATATAAACCGAGAGTTTCTATATTAATACCTTTATAATTAGTTCTATTCTTTAGTTCTAAAAATAGGTAGAGGAATCGAAGATAAACGGGTAGTTATAAATATAGTATTCGGGCTTAGTATTATAGTAAAAGTACTATCTTTTTTCTATAAGTTTTACTATTATTTTAAACTAATATTCTATCTTTATAGAGACTTTTTTACAAAAGCCTATTCTTTTTAACGATTTTAGATTACTAAACCTAATATAAAAGATCCTATAATATATAGTTATACTTCCCTTTTTCTTTCTATTTTAGAAAGAGATACTATAGCTATATTATTTACTATAAGCTATAAGGGCATTTTTAAGATTAGCTTTTATTATACTACTTTAAATAAGGCTAGTAAAGAAGATAGGAATCGAAGACTTATCTTTCTCGTCGGAAAAGGGGTAAAAGCTTATATCGGAGGGAGAATCGGAGTCTTAGAAAGGATCGGAGTTAGAGGCGTTATCTATAGTAGGATTTTTAAGCAAATTTATAAAGCTTTCCTAATTATCGTCGGATATTATTACTTTATAATATCTCGGTTAATAAAAATAATAGAAGCGTTTTAAAAGCTAATTCCTACTTAACGTATTTAGAATAGTCCGAAAAGAGGTTATCTTTAAAGTTCTAATAAGTCTAACGTATAATAGAAGTAGTAATAAATAGACTATTATATTTTAATAAGAATTAGTCTCCTATCCCTTAATAATATAGTTTACCTTATCTTCTTATCGTACTTATATAATATATATATATAGACATTTTTAGACTAATTATACGAAGGCGCCGATATAGCCAAATAGTAGGTGCCGATTTAGCCAAATTGTAGTGCCTATTTAGTGGAGTATAGGTGCCTACCTAGCATGGCCCCTACTTTTAACGACTGAAATATGAATATGACTCACCCCGTTCGTCCAATAACTCTCGCGGTCGACCAGAGCTCTGCCTGATTTCTTCTGAGCTAAGGTTAATCTGACACGCATCTGGCCCAGGCTCTAAATCAGCAGCACTGATGTTCCAGTCCTGGACCTTAGGAATCCCAACATAGTATCTTCGACTGGCTGAAAGAGGCCAGTTCCCTTGATCCCACATTTGTATTATACACGGTGATGTTCGTCAACTCCATAAGTTGGAGAACCCACTTTCCGGCCACCTTAAAAAGCACTTGCCAAATTCCTGCATAATAATACCAACCTCAATGATAATGGTTGATGATGCTGGTGCTGGTGCTGGTGCTGATGCTGGTGCTGGTGCTATGCCAATTCGTGGAAGAGGATGATCTTGATCTCTGAGTATCAGGGGTACGTTTGGAAGGTAATGGTAGGGAGGGCAGTGAGGTTTCAAAAGCAAAACCTCAAATCGAGTGTCTACCACGCAGCCGTGATTTGAAGATCATAAATGACTCACTTCTCCACGAAAAGCATGTAAATGAATGACTTTCCGTGGATATGGCTTGCGCTATTTGCCAGGTGAACAGAAGTCATAACACCACAGCCTCACTATGGGCTGGCCGCTCTCGTAGGTAGCGAAGTGTGAGACCAAACCGTCAAGAAGAGGTTTGGCGCGCACGCGAGCAAAGTGTCTACGACGAGTGTGTCTGTTGCCCAGGCTGATAAGCAGAAGAGTGTTAAGGGCTTGTGTCGTCGACGCCGAACCGCATACCGCCTATTCCTCGCCCGAGGCATCGAGGCACCGGGCCTCTGCGCGGCAGTAGGACGACCTCTATAGTTGCGATTTGGGGCTGAGGTGCCGAGTCTGACACTTTGGCACAGTCTGAAAGCGGGGGTGTCAGGGTAGAGGCAACGGGTGGCGGTTCCAAAGGGACGTGCTTGCTCGACTCCGCCATCCCTGACGAACACTGCCTCGGGGCTATCGAGCCACGACCTGCAAAGGCTTATGAGAAAGTCAACATAACATTGTAGACAGTCGCCGAAGGCAACCAACTATAAATATATTTAGTAAATTAGCATGTCGAATCCCGACATTGCAAAGTCTTGATCGCGTTACAAGTATTGTGTGAAGTTGAAGTGAAGTCTTAACAGGCGCTAGGATGCATACAATACGACATGCCATTTCTCCTACAGATTTCGCCGATACAATTCTCTTGGTAATCATAGTCCTGTGCTAGCTGCTTCTACTATCTCCCCATTCTGTAAACGCAAAACGAACCACATTCCGAGCTATTCAGCCAGTCTGCCAAACTCGTCATGGCAGTCTACTCCCTCCTCCGGATCCATATATTCTTCTTCAACGGCGGTATCCGCGTCATACCAACGAAGGTGCCCTCGGGGCGCTGACTTTCGATCTTGAAGTCGTATTTCATAAGTATATACCTAACGGTGCGGAAGGTTAGCGCATCTTTCAAGTCATCTCTCTCATGCAAGTCCACCATCTAGGTTGTTTTACTAACCCAACCACCAACTTCAGTTCGTTGGAAGCGAAGAACCGTCCGGGACAGGCATTCCTCCCATGCCCGAAAGCCAGGAAATCTGGACTGGTGGTAGGGAACGCCCTCCTCGCGCGATCGACGTACTGCACGTCCTTATCTGCCCTCCCTTCGGCAAAACGAAAGGGCCTGAACTGGTCCGCATCCTCCCCGAACACGGTCCTGTCGCGGTTGTACGAGTAGGCGGGAACCATGAGCGTCGTCAGGTACGGGAGGTGCGCGCCGCTGGGCGTGTCGATACCCTGTCGGGCCGCGACCCTGCGGCCCAGGGCCACGGGCGCGGCGCCGTGGAGGCGCATGCTCTCCCGCAGCAGAGAGTCGAGCTTGTGCATGGCGGCCAGGGAGCGCTTGTCCCAACGGCCGGAGTGAGCGGCTAGGACGGAGGAGATCTCGGCGCGGAGCTCGGAGATGGTTTCGGGGGTGTCCCAGCACACGAGGTCGATCACGGCGTTGACGAGGGCAAAGGTCGTGGTGTGGATCGAGACGAAGTTGAGGACTAGGAGACGGTCGGCCAGCTTCTCGGGACTCCAGAGGGAGGCTTCTCCGGTTTCCTTGGCTTGCTTTATGGACCACTCGAGGAAGTCGTTGGGTGCCGGCCCAAGGCGCTTGTTGGCTTCTGGGTCGTTCTGCCGGGCATCAAACTCCTGCACGCGACGCTTGATGGTTGGCTTGACGATGTTGCGGAATTTATACGTGTGATATCGCGCTCGGAGAGTGATCAAGGGCGCGATGAGTGGCCTGACCGCCGGCATGGCGATCCGGAGAAAAAAGCTTGAGACAGGCACGTCCTGCGCGTAAGCCATCCCGGTCTCGACGAGTGTAGGATCGCGACAGATTGGCAGTCCGAAGAAGATGCGGTTCGAAACGGAACCAATGATTTGGCGTCCAGTCTCATAGACATTTATCTCCCTCCATTCATGACTTGTGCCCCATACCCTCTCCAGGGCCCTGGAAGCCTCATCGAGCATGTCTGGAACGAGGTTGCCAATCTCTTTGGTCAAAGTGGTCACGATAAGATGTATGTGGATCGGTCTGTTGGTTATATCCTGGTCCATGATTGTATACTTGACCTGGAAGAGATCGCCGAGATTCATGTGCATATCGACTTGCGAGTCGGGCGCTTCGACTATGAACTTGGTGTCCGAGAGTGGCAGAATCACGGGGCTGGAAGTTAGCAGGGGGATGATGGCCGCCTGGCCCTTGCTGGTGTACTCGGTGTACATTTCGTGCTCCGCGGCTTTGAGGTTCCACGTGTTTCTCCATGCTGCGCGCCGGAAGGCAAACCATTCTCCTTTCCTGATTCCAACGATTGGCAAGTCCGGCAGGTCGGACGGCTTGAAGAACTTATACAGCACCCAGCTCAGAAACAGGACCCCAGCCACGGCGGCCATGTTGGCTGGATGCAGGACGATTCCGAACAACATGATGAACCTTCCGGTCAATATTTGAGAGTATTGAAGCAATGTGAAGAAAGTGAAAGAGGCGGTCAATTCTCAAACGTGGGACTGAGGGAGTCATGTACTACCCGTCTTGCTTCCGCTGTCCTTGACTGTCCCACGTGTCCCCTGAAAGCATATTGCTCCACCAGAATAAGGGCCCCTGGGTCTAGCCCGAAATGCCCTGTTTCGTACACAGGTCGTTACTCATTGGGCAGATCGCTCAACGTCGTAGAGCCGACGCAACTCAAGTCTGACAGCAAGGCCAGGGTCGCGCATATATCCACAGTCATCTACCACTGGGGCTGACCGCGCTGCGGAGTATACGAGGATCTTGGCGCTCCCCATTGGGACCCAGGGTTTGACACAACCTTAATGTGAGCTAACCTCCACACATGCCATCAGCGTCACAGGCGAATCCCTCCACATTCACATATACCTCCCATGTCGGCGCCTTATCCTTATCCTCAAAACTCGTCCACCTGAGTCAATGCAAAGCACTATCCTTGTGACGAGGACATCGCGATATCCTGCACAAATGTCCGTTCAAGCGTCCAGGACCTTCAACCATGCGTAGTCGTAGGACGCAAAGCGAACGTCCTCCTCCCTCTGTACCCAATCGACTGGACACTCCGTACAAAATCGTTTGCCGACACGGTATGTATGCCCGTCTCGACGCACTCGTAGCAGAAATTGGCCGTGACGAGGTACTTGGAGTCGATCCGCAGCTTATAGTCCGTGTCGGGCCAAGACTGGTTCCAGTACCAGTACACGGGGACGAAGCTCCCGTCCGCCTTGTTCCAGCAGTACGCATCTCCCCATATCGAAGCGAAGACTCCTGGCTGACCTTGGACAATGGTTCCGCACCTGTGGGATTAAATTATATCAGTAGATCCCACTGGTAACACGCCGGGTCGGCTTGAGTTGGCGAGTACGGTAATAACTTACGAGGCTAGGCCTGCCCCGGGCCAGAAGTCCAGGTCGAATGAGTAGCTGTACCTTTGTTAGAGTCCTTGTCTGTGTGCTCACGTCAGACGCCAAGGGGTCGGGTTTTCAGGGGTTCGAAACTTGCATGGAGCTGCCGTTGGGATGCGCGGCCGCCGAGAAGCTGGTGACATTCATCTTGGGCATGGCATCCGGGTCAAAGCCCTCGATGCATTGACAGTCTGACTTTGCTGTTGCGGCGTCGAAGCACAGCGACACGCTGGCGATGAGGGAGGAGAAATTAGTTGCACGCATCCTGCCGGTTTGAAGCCCGGCAAACACTTAGATGCTTGCTTGATTCGAATAGTGGGGATCGTCACAGCACTATGGTGTCAAGCATCAGGATTCTGAACCTCTGCCTCATTCAGAAACGAGTGGTGGCGTCACGGTGAACTCTGGTATCCGGCTAAACAGCGCTTCATATGCGCTGGCGAATCTGCGAGATAAGTTCCGTATTATTAGCCGGCAGCTGACTACATACATATTGCAGTCCATATATGACGCGCCCCGATATATCATTGACCCCCGTGTCAGAGGCAAGCTCGTGCTCCTGACCTTAAACAAGCAAGACCTGCTTTTCCTTCTTCAACTGCTCAACGACCGAGATGGGAATCTTCAACGTCTGAGCGACCAGGTCGGCGGGAGTCAATGCTAGCCACTGGGTAAGGGGTATGTCCGCGACCCTGTCCGACTTGTACACTTCGATCCAGACCAAGTCCTCGGTCTTGGAAGTGTTCTCGATGTAATGGCCGGAGTTGTCTGGGAATGCAGCAGTATCACTGGGTTTAAGCATCAGCATGAGGTCAAGTTTGTGTGTGCAAGATGAGCTGGGAATGGTCTTACCCTGCGCGGAAGTCGAAGGTGCGGGCATTGGCGTTACCGATGAATACCGTAGCTCTGCCTTCGCCTTTGTGGAAGTAGAGCCACTCCTCGGCGTTGGGATGCCAGTGCAGCTCGCGCAAACCGCCGGGCTTGAGCGTGACGAAGGTCGTGGCCAGCGTCTTGCTGATGGGAAAGTTGGTCGAGTCGATCTTCCGGAACTCGCCTCCTCCACCGGGTACCTTCTCGGCGGGGTGCTCGAACGTCCTGTAGACGAAAGAGCTGTTCCCCGAGAGTGTTCCTGCTGGGCCGTCGGTGACATTACGAGTACTGACCGTTCCGTTGAAGATGTAAGGGTTCGGTGATGGGACCGATCCAAAGACGGATTCGTTCAGACCAAAGTTCTTCGCGAGAACTGACTTTGGGGTATGCGTGATCCAGTCATCGACCATGAAGGTTGTTCTTGTACCGGGCTGTCAGCAGCACTAGCAGTCAAGCTATGAGAAGTTTCACACTTACCCGACCTTGTCAAAGTCCGCATCGTCAAAGACCAGCAAGTACTCGTTCTCGTCGTCAAGTCCCTGAATGGTGTGTGCAGCACCCTTGGGGAAGTACCTGGCCACCATCAGCTTCTGGAATCAATGTGGGATCACCGCCGGGACCTACCAGATGTCACCGTAGTTGAGCTTCTCTACCTGGTACCGGCCAAACTCGTCGACCGCCGAGATCAGGACGGAGCCGCTGTATACGAAGCCCCATTCAGCCACACGGTGCCAGTGCAGCTCGCGTACGGCGCCCTTCTTAAGATGCTGCTGAGCAGCAGAGATGTCATGGCTCTGAGGGAGATCCTGGATGACTTGCTCACGAACCCAGCCTGGGTTTAGAGTTGAGGAGGTTAGCCATGATCGAGGTCGGGAAGGCCAAACATCGTGCATACCTCCGTTCAGGAGTCGAGTCCTGGAGTCGGAAAAGCTCCATTTCAGATTTGGGACGAGCCCGTTGTCCGTAGACTGTCTGCCCAGGTTGTCCGGGTTCTGCAGGTCGATCTGCCGGTTCGTCCCTAAAATCGCATGTTAGTATGTCGGCTTCCTTCATGACACCAGCCAGGTAGAACAAGCAGCACACCTCCTAAGAGAGGAGCCCCCTTCCCATTAGCGTCGATAGGTTGCCCATCGTCGTAGCCGGCCCTCTTTTCCAGCTGCGGCGTGGCGGGCAGGGCAAGGACAGAAAGTGCCTGTGCCAGGAGAGACACTGTTGCGGCAGCGGAAGTCCTCATGGTGGCAGAGAGAAAGATTTAGGACAGAGAAAGATGGGAGCTCAGTCAGAGCTGGATGCAAGGTACAGCAAGAACCCGGAGCACGAAAGGGGCAGGCGCGTGTCTTGGGATGGATGCACGTTGCTGGCAATATGGAGCGGAGATGCACCTCTATTTAGCAGTGTCATAGCGCATGGACTCTCATGCCGGATGTGTTCCAATCAGCCAAGACAACCCGGTATTGCGATGCGCAACAATAATTCGAGTCTCTTGTTGATCCAGGTTGCGCTGATGCACAGGATTGAGTAAGGGACCGGCCTCGTTCTCTCGTCGGCCAAGTCCCCATTGCGCGCTAGAATGACGAGATGCAGCAAACCCGACAAAGATGTTTCCCCCGATGCGCCCGGTGCTGCAGCCCACGAGATGGTAGGTCCCCGAAATGACCGGTTGACCTCAAAAGTAATCTCCCTGGACAGTCATTACAGCTGCAAATGGCAGTGAAGACATCGTGCAGTTGACGAAAGAAGAAAGAAGCTATGGCCAGGATGTGAAGTCGACAGCTCAGGGCTGCTATGACGTGCTCTATGCTCGGGCTTCTCCCCCATGATCGCGTCATGGCAGATCGGGCTTGGCGCCTTGTTAGCAGCGCCAACCGCTAGCGCGCACTGCCGCTAAACGGCCCGGGGCTTGGGACTTGCACTAAATTTTCAAGCTTCTGTCATTAGCCTCGTAGCTAAGCTTAACTTCACACGTCTGGCAGGCCCAGAGATCGACAGGAAGCTAGTCCCTTCAGGGGATCTCGACTACCGGGAGGCATGAGGTGCTCCAAAGGGTCATCTCTTGGCCCTGTCTCGCTCTCTGGATGGTGAGAGATCGTCATCTTGCAGGTCTCTTCTCCCAACTTGGCCAGCGCCGGCGTTGTTCTCTGATCAGCGGACAAGGGAGACACACAAGTTACTGTGCCTGTCTATGAGATGATCGACACAAGTATGCATCAAGGATGACTGGTCTAGACTAGGCAATACCTTGTCCACGAGATTACCTGATGCGAGTGCTGCTGCCGAGCATTCCTGGACTCCGAGAGCGATGCCGGGAACACGGGTCACCCAAGCTCATGGGCATGTGAGGCTCCACGCCGCAAGCTGGACGACATGTCCCATGGAAATACTCCCTCTCGGTATTACAATGGAATAAAGCGTGGTTTAAACTGCTGTCAAAGCACCTCCCGCGACTGAAGAGTTACCTTGGGTTTACTCCGTGGTTCCTTGAAGTGAACCAGCACTCATCCTGCCACAGCACGGGCGGACCGGACTAGGATGATTCTGGTGCGCAAAATTGCGATTGTCGACTCCCTTTGCCTATCTGGAGTTGTCCCATTTACTTTTGGACGCTTCAACATGATCGCGTCATGGGCGCCAGGTCTAGATATCCCGCGCCTTAGCGTGTCATGTGCCAGTCGCGACGACTCTCTCACCACACACTATCGACTGCGGTGATCCTCTACTTGTCGATCGCTACTTCTAAGGGCAAAGCTTCATGTTGTCCCGACTCATGGTCACACTGGCTTCACAAAACGCTTTTTCCGAATGTCACCGAGGTTTGCGCCGGATACAGTCTCATCGTGATGAAAAGCGGTCAGTGATGTCGGCGACCTGGCGTTTATTCGTCTTTGTTGGGCTGAATGATACCATCGTGGAAAATTGGGATAGACATCGAAAGCTTGGAGTGATGATGCTTGGTTGTGCGTTCAGGGAGACTACCGGAGAGAGGATGAGAGACGGGCTGGAAGCGCCTTCACCGGAAGATAAATACCACCCTCGGTCCGGCAACCTCGTCAACAGTACCAACACCAAGGCTAGGTTCTCTAGCAGCCAAAGTTCTCTAGCAATCCAGGGCAACTGATAAGATGCTATCCCTCCTCCAGTCCGCCGCCGTGCTCGGCTACCTGGCGAGTGTTGTGTCGGCCACTCCGACCAACACCGGCACGAACAAGAGAAGCCCTCTCGGTATCAGCCTGCCTCCCCTTATCCCAGCCATTCCCGGCGTGACGGAGCCCCTGGCCTCCAACGCTCCTCCGCTGCCCATCCTTCAGATTCCCACCCCTCCGCTTGACAGCCCGCCCTTTACGGCATCCGACATCAAGCCGAAGAAGATTGGCTACTTCTGGACAGGCTCGGGAGACAACCTGCACAAGGACTTCTTGGCGACTGTCAGTCTCGACGATGTAAGTTGAGACGTTCCGTCATAAGCAGGCCCGTCATCTTGACTAACAGTATGGAAGGACACCTTCGGCACAATCATCTACCTGACCGATGTCCCAACCAGCGGCAACTCCCCTCACCACCTCGGCTCTTCCCTCGATGGAAAGACTCTGGTTGGCGGTGGCCTGCTGTCTCTGCTCAAGACACAGGATACCGCCTTCTACTTTGGTAAGTGCCACCTTGCGATGACAACCTAGCAACCTGATCTGACAATCTCTCAGACGTCTCAAACCCCTACCGACCAAAATTCAAGAAGAGCAACCGCGGCATCCTGAGCTCCATCGTCGACGAGATCCGCGCCAAACCAGAAGGGTCAGAACCTTCCCCGCCGCTGTTACCCCCTTTTCCGCTGCTACCCCCTTTTCCACTGCTTCCACTGCACAGTCAAACTAACACCCACATCCCAGAGGCTTCTTCATAACCTACATGGGCTCCGCAGTCGGCACCTCCCCAGGCCGCCTAGTCGAGACCGACGCCGACGGCAACATCCTGCACGAGTGGCCCGAGGACGTCGGCGGCCTGCTCAACATCCTGGGCGAGCAGTTCTCCCCGCACGGCCTCACCGTCGACTTCGACAAGGGCCTGATCCTCACGTCGGACTTTGTCGTGCCGCTATCGATCCTCAAGCCTACGCTGGGCATCCAGCGGGCGAATACCCTGCGGCTGTGGAACTTGTCAAGTCGCACTATCATCTCGACCATCACTATCCCCGATGTAAGGACCTCCCACCTCCCCTCCCATGCACTAATATTCCTTTTTCTTTCCCGCGAAGTTTAACCGTGAAACCCCAGGGCGGCGGCATCCAAGACGTCAAGTTCATCCCCCACCACCCGGAATCCGCGGCGCTAGCGACGGCCGTCCACCTGGGGCAGGTATGGATCATCTACCCCTTCCGCCGCGACGCGACCACGGGGAAGCAGGGCGTGGCCGAGCTGCTTTACGATTTTGGGAGCAAGGCCAAGGACTCGGTCGCCATCTACTCGGATGTCTCGGACGACGGGAGGCTGGCGTACTTCACTTTTACGACGGGGAACCACGTAGCGGCGCTGGATATCAGCGATCTGGGCAATGTGAAGAGGCTTGACGACCCGGATGAGGAGCAGCCGATCATTGGGCCGCATTATGTCAAGATTAGTCCCGACAAGAAGAATCTGCTGGTTACGGGGTATTTCGTGCAGGGTGGAGACGTAGGTGGTTTTCTTGTCTCTCCAACTAAAGTCATCATGAGGCGGATGAAGAGGCTGCATTTTGACGATTACTAACTCTGATGATTTAGATCTCGGTGCTCAACACCCCTGGCGACTACAAGGCGCACTGGATCGATATCCTGCCCGACGGGAGCCTGAGCTTCAACCGCACTGTCGACTTCGAGGCCATCTTTACCAAGGACCGCGGTGGTGCACGTCCGCATAGCAGGTTTGTTGATGCCCCGTCCGCCGTGTCAGATGTTGGGCTTATGGCTGATAACGACATAGTGTGATCTTTGATCTGACTGATCCTGCTAATCCGAAGTATTACTAATGGTATGGCCTTGATGCTTGCTTGCTCCGGGTCCGTGGACTGTTGTCTAGGAGCTGGGAAAGCGGTGGGGGTCAATGCCCGAGGCCTCTGTTATATATACAATTATACTTGTGGTCAAGTGTTTTCTTCAGGGGTCGAAGTAAAACGTAGCTCTAATATTGTCAATATCAATCTTGTAGCGGATCTAATCGTCACCATTGTTTAAGAGTGTCTGTTGCACATTCGAAAGGCAAAGTCAAGTGGACAGATTGAAGACCTGGATGGAAGACGTGACACGTAGAACCATCTTTGCAAAGGATGCACAGATAAGAAGGGCGAGAATATATGCCATCAAGGTGCTTCCATTTGCTTCCATTTGCTATATAGCAATGCCCAACTGACAACGCACCCGACCAATCACCACTTAACCACCTTCTGCGGGAAGAACTCGTCAATCAGCTCCAGGTAGTACGGCTACACTTTCTGTCAGCATCATCCTAAGCCCGAACATCCATGAAATGTCAGCAGACTTACCTTCAACTCCTCGATACTCGGCAACCCGTCACTCTTGCTGTAGAGATCATAAGGGTTAAACGCCCTTACGGCCTTCAGCATCTCCCAGTCCTTATCCTCCATCAACTCCGTATAGGCACCCTCCTTGTGCCACGGGTAAAACGAGTGGTACCGAATCATAGCCAGCGCCTCGGGCGGCAGCGTGCTCTGCTCCCTGACGACATGGTACAGATACTCGTCGTGTCCCCACGACAACATGACGTTGTCCAGCCCGCACCCCTTCTCGTAGATGCCGAACTTGGAGGAGTAAACCGGGTCCCGGCTGTCGGGGTTACCGGCAAAGGTGTCGTGGTAGATGATGCGCTCGTCGAACGCGCAGCCCACGGGGAAGGTGTCGCCCACCACGTCCCACTGGCCCTCGGCGCCGTCGAAGAAGAGCATCAGCTTGCCCAGGTCGTGGATCAGGCCGGTGAGCTGCATCCAGCGCGGCTTGCCGTCGCGCCGGATCGCCTCGGCGCTCTGGAGCAGGTGCTGGATCTGGCCCAGCTCCGTGTCCGGGTCCGAGTCGTCGACGAGGGCGTCGAGCCGCTCCATGGCCTCCCAGACGGTCAGCTCGGGCCGGGCGCGGGAGGGGGAGTTGAAGCGCGCGCGGGCGGCGAGGTTGTAGGCTACCGTCTGCTTCTCGTGCTGCTCGCGGTAGAAGTTGCGGACGCGGTCGCAGGCCGTCTCGTATTGCCGGAATTGGGTCTTGTCTTTGGCTGCGTCGAACTGCGAGGCTTCGTCGTAGGCTGGTGGGAGTTGGGAGCGCTTCTTGGCTTTGTCCTTGAGGACGTTGACTTCGTCGATGGCGTCTGAGATCTCCTCGAGGGCGCGGCCAGCATGCTCCTCGTAGTCGTAGGTGGCTGATGGTGCCATCTTCAGCAGTTTGGCGTGTGTATTGGTGGTGATGAGGGTACGTGAAAGCAGACGATATAGGGGTATCACAATGTAAATAATGGAAAGGCTGCAGCAGGTGTCTATGAGGACTTCAAAAGGAAACAGGGCAGGTCCAAGATTGTGAAAGGGCAATTTATATCCTCTGGTCAGGGCAAGTGGAAGCAGGAGAGAACTCGGTGAATCAACAGTATCCAGTTGTTCGCCATGGAATGGAGCGAATGTGAAGACATTTCCTCATCCGAAGGCGATCTAACGTTGCCATGAGCCTACCATAGTAGCTTCATCCCTCCCGACTCCACTGAAGCCGGGGCCGGGTGTAAGTCGATAATCGGGACGGTTTACCATCTTTGGGGGTTGGCGTGTCAAAAGGGCAAGTGTGTCCTAGCCCGTGGGAGTAAATAGCAGCGGGAATTATTCCCTGGCTTGGGAGTGTGGGAAATATCTCCCGATTCTTGGGGTCCTAGCGGCTGTCGTTCCCCACATCGCGGATCAGGGACTGCAACCGGCCCCGATTCCTGGAAGATTCTGCACTCGCTTTGCGGGGCAAGCAATGCAAATGCATCAATCATCCCACGCAGTGCCACACACCAGGGAAGCGTTGGCGGGTGCCTCATGCTGCAGAGGGCAGAGGCGGCGTCCCAGAGGCGCACCATTCAGGGACTCGGCCCTCTCTCTTCCCTCTTCCGTCTGACCACATGACATGGCCCAGGGACCGTGTCACCTGCACATGTGCTGGATTGTTTCCGTTGGTCGCGCGTGGTCACGTTCGGTTATTTTGAGAATCTGCAGCATGGCCTGCTTGTCTTCTCTC
Source organism: Coniochaeta hoffmannii (assembly GCA_030052785.1). Taxonomy (NCBI): domain Eukaryota; kingdom Fungi; phylum Ascomycota; class Sordariomycetes; order Coniochaetales; family Coniochaetaceae; genus Coniochaeta; species Coniochaeta hoffmannii. Next base: position 16,244 of record JANBVN010000137.1, on the reverse strand, counting down.
GAATGGAAATGGTCTCCGACTAAGGTTGGGAGTCGAGTCCTGTCAGTACAGCTCTGACACTTCGCGATTACGTACTATCAACGCATGGGGGATGGGGAGGAGCAACTCACATCCGGCAATAGCCATGCAGGCCGTGAATAAGGCGGGAGGAGCCCATTGATTGCCGAGCCCGATTCCCAGTATCCGGCGGGAAAGCTTCTGTATCCGCTCCTAGCGGCACATGTCTGTGTCAGTCCTGAACATCGATTGCAAGACGCAGGACCACGGGGTTGGATTCACCGTCATCTCCTCTTCGGCGACCTTCCTGTTGGCCCCGATACGTGGAACCTTGGGATCGTACCTGGCCAAGAACAGCTCGGCTAGAAGATGATGCTGTATGCCGATTGCATGGCAGCTGTTCTGGTGCCATATCTCGGGGAAGGCCTGCGTGCCGGTAGTGTCCTGGTATAACGGCCGAAATGACGGGGGAACGGCGCTGGTCCACCGCCTGCTGTACTCGTCCAGTTCTTTCCACCGGGACGCGGCATGTTGAGCACTGTCTCCGAAGCAGAAGTTGAGCACGTCCGCGCAGTGGACCACGGCACGGTTAGCCCATGTGTGGTCTTCGGCCGGCTCAAGGGAGCGGTCGACCAGGCCGTTGCCGAGATTGATCCACACGGGTCGCTGGTTCATCATAGCCGAGTAGATTTCCTGACGGAGGCCGACCCAAAAACAGGCCGCGCTGAGACTTCCCGGTATCAAAAACCGATTGCCGCCCTTGACGAAGGCAACTATGCTAAGGAGGTAAGCGTGGTTATCAGTGCCCGTATTTTTGACTGCCAGTTGTATCAGCACAGAACATCCCGGACATCGGCTATTGCTACAGACCTTCCATCTCTTCTAGCACGCGCAGGATGATGGTAGCCGCGAACAGGTTTTCGTCAGACACCATGTCAGCATGGTCCAGCATGGGTATCAGGTGCTTGAGACACTCCTGATGATAGCGGTTGCTCGCAAGCGGGTCGACAGCAACGCTGATGTGACTGAGGTGTCTGGCGGCCAGGGCGAAGATAGCGTTGAGCAGGATAGGGCAGTTGCCCGCCCGCTGCGGCACGATGGTCTCAAAAGTCCTACGTGGGTCACATGGGTCTAGCTGCAGCTACCGTCAATACTGGGGGGGACTGACACTGCCAGGAAATTGGGACATGGGACGGACTGGACGGGCAGAAGGAGAGACGTACCCAGGTCGCCAGTCTCTGAACGTAGTGTCTAAAGAGTAAAGCCTCCTCACGGTTGGCGAGGGGCCACACCGCCTCGCTCAGGTAGATATCGCCTCTGCGCTGAGCGAGTGTGTCCTCGTGGACTATGAATCGATCTGTTGGCGACGGCGGCGCCAGTGCATAGCTTGGCTCGGTAGAGGGACCAGCCCGCTGGGTAGGCTGCGATGGCCGTCGTGAGTGACTATCTGACGCCGCCGAGGGCGACTCGTCCATTGCATCTCCATCGTCGTAATCCACATCCTCCAGGCCCTCGTCTTCAACGTCCCTTGCTACATCTTTGGTCTCGTCGATGAAAACGACTGCGTGGTATCAGCAGGATGGCCTGGATATTGGCTTGCTGTCCGTCGAGGTGGGGACGAAGCGTCCGTATCGGGCTCAACTTACGGCGCTTGGGAGTCTTGACCCATCTCTGCTTCTGGGCAAAGTTGTCTTGCTACCGGTCAGCACGTGATAAACACAACAGCCTGTGTCGCCGTCTGGACCTGGGGATGCTCCTCGACGCACTTTTGGTGACTCGGATCTTGATCCCTGCGCGCCGACACTGCCTTCCTGCAAGCCTACAGCGGCCGCATGTTGGTGTCACCCTATCGCCTGGACCCTGAATGTCAGCAATGCTGTATCACCACAATCTACGGGACAGCTAGCAGCTTAGACGTGGTCCGTAGTACTTACACTTGAGGTGCTGTTCCCTGCAGTTCTCGCAGCCAGTCGAGGCGACAGTCGGCGATTGCATAACTACGCCACCCGTAGTTGGGCATCAAATGCCGCGCGAAAATGATCAAACGGTCATGATGGGGCCGCCGATATTGCTCGAATCCGGAAGAACTCTGGCAAGGTGGAACGAGGATTCTGGGATTCTTATCGAATCTGGCAACTTCGCGCGAAGCTGGTTTGGCGCCAGGGGAATCGGCGATTCGATTACGTTGCTAGTAGCTTCCGAAATGGCGCTGACAATTGCGACAATGTCAACGGGCCACGCCTTCCTGCAGCAGCAGGCTCGGCAAGCAAGCGGCAGGAGAGAGCGGTTACCTTAGTCAGGGACCCCCGGTCTTACCCCGCGATCTATCGCGATCTGACACCGCTCGCCAAGGTGCACAGGACGCTCGGAGGCTTGCTCACAATCATGAGTCGGCCAGTCCGAAGGAGGGAGAAGCTCGAGGAAACGAGGGATGATGCGGGGACGAGCCCAAGGGCGGGGCAGTTGCCGACGTAACGGCCCGTTTGTCAAGGCACGGAAAGGTCAAGTGACAGCAGTGGCCGACCGATGAAGTCCATTTTGCCGAAGGAGAAGCTGCCTTGGGCGCCATGTGGTTGGGACTTTCCTCCCGAAGTGTCTCCACAGCACGGGGTCCACCATCCCCACGGCTGCCGGCATCACATTTCGGTGGCAGTCCATCGTCGATGACAGTCATTGGAAGAGACGAAGGGCCGACCACATAAAAAGATGGGTCTCGGCGCCGCCCAAAATTTCCCCCTTCAACTTCGACCGAGAGTCAAAAGATCCGTTTGCTCTGCAGCCCGGGATCGGTTAATGCATGTTTCGATTACAGACCGAAGTGTATGTGCCTGGGGTGTGTCAGTTTCCCTCGGCGTAACCTCACACCTCGCTTGTATATAAACGGGGAGGAACGGAACCACTTTCCCCAGGTTTTTCCCCAGACTTTGTCCTTCCCCCCTCCCCCCTTTTCCAGACGATCAGCCACCACGATGGCGTCGGCTAGAGTTGTTGGCGACATCGCGCCGTTGCAGGCGGCCGCGCCCATGGACGAGAAGGACCAGGAATACGTCGAGCACGCCAAGGCGGTGGAGCGCATGCTCGAGAGTGCCAAGTCGGCGACGGAGAAGGAGCACAAGATGACGCTCATGCAGGGCATCAGGCTGTATCCCAAGGCTATCTTCTGGTCGGTGCTGATCAGCTCGACGATTATCATGGTGCGAGCAAACGCTCCGGCAGCACATCACGCTCTTGTTGCTGACCATCCTGACAGGAGGGCTACGACGTGTGTCTGATCAACAACTTCTACGGCTTCCCCCAGTTCAACCGCAAGTACGGCGAGCAGCTGCCCAGCGGAGAATGGCAGATTCCCGCGCGGTGGCAGTCGGGGCTCAGCAACGGGTGAGTGCGCCTCCCGCCTTTCCGCTTCCTTGGCTGGCAGCTGTGTTGACTCCGGTTAGTGCCAATGTTGGAGAGCTGATCGGTCTGTTGATCAATGGTTGGGTCTCTGAGCGGTTCGGCTATCGCTGGACCGTCATTGGCTGTCTTACCCTGGTCATCGCCTGGACGGCCATCTTCTTCACCGCACAGAGTGTCGAGGCGCTTCTCGTGGCCGAGATCTTGTGCGGCATCGTAAGGCAGCCCCCTGAGCAAAGGCTACTCAGTGGATATTGCTGACATTCCTGCACAGCCCTGGGGTGTGTTCCAGACCCTCTGCATCACCTACGCTTCCGAAGTCTGCCCCGTGGCCATGCGCGGCTACCTGACCACCTACGTCAACTTCTGCTGGGGCGTCGGCCAAGAGATCGCCATCGGTGTCATCATGTCCATGCTGCACCGCGACGACCAGTGGTCTTACCGCATCCCCTACGCCCTCCAGTGGATGTGGCCCGTCCCGCTCATCATCGGCATCTACTTCGCCCCGGAGTCGCCCTGGTGGCTCGTCCGCAAGGGCAAAACCGAGGAGGCCAAGCGCTCCCTACTGCGCCTCACCAGCCTGGACAAGGAGACCGACTTCGACGCCGACGAGACCGTGGCGATGATGGTGCACACGACCGCTCTGGAGGAGAAGGCCACTTCGGGCGCGTCCTATATCGACTGCTTCAAGGGCGTCGACCTCCGCCGGACCGAGATCGTGTGCATGGTCTGGGCCATCCAGAACCTGAGCGGCAATTCATTCTCCAACTACTCCACCTACTTCCTCCAGTCGGCCGGCTTGAGCCCCAACAGCGCCTACGGCTTTGCGCTGGGCCAGTATGGGATGAACATGGTTGGCGTCTTTGGCGCCTGGGGTCTCATGTCGCTCGGCATTGGACGGCGGTCGCTCTACCTCTATGGACTCTGCGGACTGTGCATCATGCTCTTCATTCTGGGCTTCCTCGGACTGGTTCCAGAGGCGCATCGGCGCGAGTCCTCCATTGCGACCGGCTCTATCATGCTCGGGTGGGCTCTGACGTACCAGTTGACCGTTGGTACCGTCTGCTATTCTCTCGGTGAGTCGCCCCCTTTCTTCCAGCCTCGTCGGCCGATGAACTGACGGCCGGAAACAGTGAGCGAGATCTCCACCCGCAGACTGCAGATCAAGACAGTCGTGCTCGGTCGTGTCCTCTACATCATTGTCGGCATCATTGCTGGCGTACTGAGTAAGCCCTGCCCTCAGTCACAAACCGAAACCACATTCGCTAACTCTTCCAGCGCCCTACATGCTCAACCCAGGCGCATGGGATTGGGGTAACTATGCCGGTGAGTTCGCTTTCTCCACATTCCTAATCCCGCCGAGTACTGACCCGAAATCCTAGGCTTCTTCTGGGGAGCCATCTGCTTCTGCTGCATCATCTACACCTACTTCCGCGTGCCCGAGCCCTCGGGCCGCACCTTTGCCGAGCTCGACCTCATGTTCGAGAAGCGCATCAGCGCCCGGAAGTTCGCTAAGGCCGAGGTCAACGTCTTTGACGAGTACGTCGACGGCGAGGCGCTGGAGCGCTACGACAAGCAGAGGACGGCCGAGCATATGGAGAAGGCTGGGGATGCGTAGGAAGAGCATGGTATTAGGATATGGCGCCATTGGTTGCAGCGATACCTACCATTTAGTCGCAAGTATAGCAAGCCGTAGCTGCTTTAATTTGGATTAGCGAATGGAAAGATTTACCACACTACATTGCGGCTCTTGACGAGTCTGATACACTCAAGCTTACTATAATCCCCGGCAATGCTCACCGCTCCCAGGCAGATATCCATGTGGCAAGTGTGAACATGAGGTCAAGCTGTTATTGCAGGTACAGAGTCAACGCAGAGAGCAAAATAGACGCAAAAAGACACAGAGAAGCACGCCACTGCCCCACAGTCCTCAGCGCTCAACCATATCAACATCCTCCCTATCCACACCCTCCATCTCCTCCTCAAACGCCATCTGAATGTCCATAACCTGCTGCAACTGCTCGCGATCAAGCCTCCTCTTCTTATAACTCGCCAGACTCTTCGCCGTCCGCACCACATTCTTGATCTGCCGTCCATTCAGCTCCCCCTCCGCCAGCCTCTCATATCCCTCCTCATCAATCTCAATCCCCCCCTCCACCTCAAGCTTAGCCAGGAAATTCTTCCAAACCTTCACCCGACTCCCCTTGTCCAGCCGCCCGTACTTGAGCGGCACGTGGATCCGGCTCTTGAACGCGTCGTCGAACGTCGCGACGCGGTTCGTCGTCATGAACAGGATTCCGGAGTAGTACTCGAGCGTGCGCAGGAAGATGCTGACGAGCGAGTTGCGCTCCATGTCGCGCAGCGAGCGGCGCTCGAGGAAGACGTCGGCCTCGTCGATCAGCAGCACGGCCTTCCAGGTGCTGGCGAGGTCGAGGGTGCGGCCCAGCCGCTCGTCGAGGGTCGTGGCGTCGGTGCCGAGGTCGCCGGACGAGACGATGTAGAGGGGTCGCTTGGAGAATTCCGCTACGCACTCGGCCGTCAGGGTCTTGCCTACGCCCGGAGGTCCGTGGAGGACGAGGATTAGGCCGAGGCCTTTGCCTTTTACGATGTCGTCGAAGTGGGAGGGGGAGGTCGATGTCGAGGTGGTGACGCGCTGCGTGTGCTCCGAGACGAGGGCTTGGACGAGTTCTTTCTGTTGGGTGGGGAGGACGAGTTGTTCGAAGCAGCGCGTGTTCCACTCGATGGGCGAGACCTTGTCCACGAAGAAGTCGAGGAACTTCTTCTCGGTGAAGGAGTAGCCCCGCACGATCGGGGAGGCGAGCAGGGCCTGGTCGTCGGTGAGGGGGGGCCGCTTGATCTCCGAGGCGGCGTCGTCCGACATCAGGTCCCACTCGGTGAGCTGCTTGCGTTTGGTGTTGGCGCCGCTGCCGCCGGGGGTGGGGAAGCTGACGAGGCTGAACGACCGGTTCGGCTCGATGCGGTGGAAGGTCTTGCAGTCGATCATGATGCGGCCGTCGATGTTGAAGAGGTTGCAGCGCTCGCCCATCGCCACGCCCTTGTACTCGCGGAAGTTCTGGCCCGCGAGAGCCTCCCAGCGGCGGCCGCGGGCTACGAGGGTCTTGCGGATGTCGTCGGGGTCTGGGTGCATGGACAGCGGGAGGGCGTTGAGGGCTGCGATGGGTTGGGCTCCGGAGAAGGCCGGGATCAGGATTGAGGTGTGGCGTGTTCCTGGATTCTGTTAGAAGAGACGTTCCAGGGGACATGCCACGTGGTTGACTCACCGAAGCTGTTGCCGTCGTAGTCGGTGTACTCGACGCTCAGCTGCAGGCCGGGACACTGACCGCACACATAAGCATAGTTGGAGAGCCGGAAGACACAGGGCTGGCCAGTGCGGGTGGCATACACGAGAGTGCCGGGCCTGAAGAGGGTCCAGAGATTCTCGTAGCTGACAAGCCCCTGCTCGCGGAGGTTGTCGCCGTCCTTGATGGGGTCGGCATGGTGCTCTTCGATGAAGGCAAGCAGGATAGGCAGGTGAGCCGCACCCTCCGAGCCAGGCTCCTGGTCCTTGAGCGCAGCCTTCAGCTCGTTGCGGTAGTGGTAGAGGCAGTGAGCCGGGAAGTCGATACCGATGTTGGTCGAGAAGAGGGACTCGCCAGGGTAGTTGCCGATGACGTCGGCGATGATGTCCTTCAGGGCTTCCGAGTTGACCTGCAGCGTGGTCCGCTGGATATACTTGTTCCGGCTGTCGTAGGTGCGGGTGACGCAAAGGGCGAACTTCTCATACCAGTTGGTGGTCTCCTCCGGCACGTCCTCGTCCTCCTTGGGCTCGGTGATGTAGCCCTTGCCTTTCTTGGTCCAGCGTTTCTCGAGGTGCTTCAGCTCGGCCTGCATCGGGGCCTTCTCGAGCTCTTCACGCTTGCGCTTGTCTTCCTCGGTGAGGTGGGCAGTCATCTCCTGCTGGTCTTCCTCGTCGGGGACTTCCTCCCCGGTGACCTTACGTGCGGTCTGCTTGGTGCGGGCCATTTCGCTACGTCTGAACTCGACCTCCTCGTCTTCGTACTCGGATTCGTACTCGTCGTAGTTGGCGTCTATATAGTCTTCTTCAGAGTCGGAGTTGACGGAGTAAGTCATAGAGACGTAGCAGGCAAGACTATGGCGAGGGACATGTGGCACACGGGAGGTAGTGAGGGTGAAGAGGTTGAAGCTGAGGGGAAGATATGTTGTTGTCCTGGATGGAGGTTGTAGGCAGTTATATAGATCTATCAGAAATCACGAGCTTCGCTTGATAGGTTACTATGATGGCATCCCAAACGCAGTGTCCGCATGGGAGCCTCGCAGGAAGTCCATGGTTTAGGCAGATGGACTCCACCCATTGTAACCAAGGGGGAGACAAACGGCAGCAGACAGCCACTCACAGCACACAGGTTGTGATAAGGCATAGAGATATCCTTCGAAGAGTCACCCAGAGGCAATAGAATGAGTCAACGCTGCCTGCCGAAGGATGGAACCCCGCTCCGTTGCCTTGGACCGGCTCCGTGGTTGTGGGGGTTGCATCTCGGATACGGCCCGGCTGCCTGGAGATAGGACCTTCGGGATATGGCACGTGACTTATGGCACGTGACTTGAAACGCTCCTCCAGGTGGCCCGGCATCAACCAGGATAGAGAAATCACCGTCGAGTGCATTTTCTGTCTTCTGGCTACTGCTATGATCGCACAAATCCTGCCAACCTACCTTGGTGGCACGCTCCGTGACCTATTCGAAGTGCACCATATGGATCTTGTTCATCACGTCGTTGGGGAACTGACACTGTCAACACCTTCTCCGGCAAGTCCACCTCTGGAGATAAGTAAAGGGTTGCTCATCTCTAGCTTCCGGACCTGCGTCACAACAATGCGGAACCCCAACCTGAGAGAGGGTTGGGTGGCCAATGGGATCGCTGAAAACCAGGCTAGCACCGAGTGGAAGTCACAGATCTTGATCGTGATCACGACAGCGGTGTCGTGATAATCAAGTGGGAGGACTGAGACCTGTCTGTCACCCATAAAGCCCGGAGTGCCGCGGTTGCTACCGTTCATGCGGACAGCGTTAGCAACTTGCAGAATGCCGGGGCGGGGCCGCCACGACGAACAGGGTATCAACCAGTTTTGTCCCCGAGCGTGGGATAATGTAGGTCAGCAGCTCTGCCGAATATAACTGCACATGTTGTTCTCGTCGTCGAATTGCTCCCAAGATTCCACCGTTGATCGTGCCGATTCCACGTGACCTGAAAAGCTATCCACGCGCAGTCAGCAAGCCACGACCACTCGAAGGACAGGGCCATGCTCTCGGGTATCTCCGAAGGATGCCTTGACCATTCAGCGTTGCAGTCAATCGAGACTGATGGTTTGTCTGTTCTGCGAACGGCGTCATAGATGACGGGTCAGGCCAACTCTGAAGGGCTGCTTTACGTCCCAGATGATCCAGGAGCAACCACGACCAATGGACGGGTTCAGCATGAGAATAGACGAGGTGCATTGGGTCAGAAGAGCGTTGTTGGAGCACGTAAAACATGCCGCCATTGTACGATGAGGTGGTCGCAGCAGCGACGGCCGGACAACTGGGCTGAGTGACACGCTGGAGTTGAGCGTCAAGCCTACTTCCCTCGAGGCCAGCGAATGCACTTGCACTCTGCAGACGTTCTCCTGTACGTCACGCCGTCGGATCTGAAGTTCTGGGCTATGCTGACAACTTGAGTTGCCATCTTGCGGCCGACCATTTTGATATGACGATAGATGGTCCCTCGAGGGATCAAGTGAGAATGTCGGACAGAATCCACTGCCGTTCCTGCTTTCAAGGATGGAGCCTCCTAGGCAGGTGGAGCTGTTAGAGCGCGGTGTGCTGGAAGGTCGTGGCATGGACGCGTTTGATTGGCTGAGAGCTGCAATACGGGCTCGGCCTGGCCAATGACAGAGCGTCTGGCAAATGCAAGCTCTTTAGCAAGGTGCAGATTTCCGAGATGTCTTCCCACTCTCTCGCGTCCGAAATGCAGGCTGCCGTGCCAGTTGACGCTCTCTCAATCAAATCAGATCCCCCCATCCCTTGCATGCATGAAGCTGGGCAAAGTTAAAACGACGTGTGCTGCTAGTGGTTAGCTGCATCTCTCCCGCGTCGTGCTAACAGGATCTGAAGTTGGCAGTCAAGGCAGTGTATCCCTTCGCCCCCTCATTCCCCCTTTTCCATTGGTTCTTGGCAACTACTGGACGCGTTGAGTTTTACCACGTCAATTCGCCCTATGCGCATCTGCGAGTTGGTCTGAGGCCTGAGCGCGTTAACACCACTCATCAATCTCGGCCTCCCACCTCCTCTGGTTCAACCTGTTTGAGTGCTGTCCTTCCTTACCCAGCGCCAAGTACTCTCAGAGCTCGTCTGCCCACTCGTTCTCCCATCGTTGAGCGCTTCCCCAGACGCAGTTTGAGGACCGAGCATTGAACGACATACTCGTCCTGCCTTGACTGCCTCAGCATTCTATTTGTTTTACCTGGACTGACTGGCTGTGTACCTTCCCACCTGTGGACCAACTTGGGTTTCGACAGTCCAGCTCCGTCCGACCAGAGTGCATTGAAGCGTGCCACACACACTCTTCTCCCTCTGGGCCTCCTGAACAGCGACCACCCCTCTCCGCCGATCCGACCTACTGGCTTGACCAACTGGTGCAATAATAATCTTACACATTTCGCCTGTGCCCCCGGATTGTTGCCCCTCGCTCTTTTCTCCCCATTTCTCGTCTCATTCTGCTCCTTTTTTGACAGTCTAGACGGGAAAAATAAACAACACGTCTCAGTCTCCGTTCGACGACTGTTGAGCGATTGTGTCTGTTCGAGACTATTGTTACGGGCACATATTGATTCCAAGAGGGAATTGGACTGTTCCTTTGACGGGTGTGGCAGCAATTGAATTTGGCTGGCACTGTTTCCGTGCAAGAGGTCGAGCTCTACCTGAGATCACTCACCACCGCACAACACCACCGTCAATCACCCACCATGGCTACCGTCACCCGCCAGCCCTTTGCTCCGCTGGATGGAGCTCGGTTGCAGAATCTCACCAGTCTCAAGAACAGACAAAATGGTATGTTAACGTTTTTTTTTGCCTATTTTTTCAGCTCATGGTTTGTTGCGTTCCCCGCGACAGGAAATGATGCCCGCTGTCAGCAATTGGTCCCGACGCGGCCCAACCCTCAAGCATACGATTAACTGCATCGGGGCTCTCGACTAACAAACGCACAGCCCTCCCCGCCAACCCATCAGGCAAGCGCAAGGCGTCAGAAGCAGTCGAAAGCGACGACTTCGAGAATGTCGACCCAACCCTCTTCTCCAAGCGATCAAAGGGCGGCGTCGACAACACCGCCTTCTTCCCCGTCAAGGACTTCGCCAAGCCGTCGTCACCCTTCGTCTTGACCAAGGCCGTCGCCTCCACCCCGTCATTCCCCTCCACCGCTTTGCACTCTCCGCGCGAGATCCTCAAGCCCGTCAGGCCATCCCAGCGTCCCCGCACCACCTTCTTCAAGTCTCCGGCTTCCACCAAAATCAACACCTCCCTAGCAGCCAAGTCCACCACCACCACCCCGCTCTCCGCCCCTGCCGGCCGCTTGCCCACCCGCGGTGCCCCCGGGTCCAAGCGCATCGGCATCCTCTCCCGGCGGCGCACCGGTGGACCCTTCGGCAGCAGCCGCGTGGACCCCCCCTCATTCAACCTCGGCTCGGCGGCGCCGTTCTCGCTCGACGCGGCGCTCAAGGGGACCATCCCCAGCTATTCCGGGCGTTCGTCGTCGGCTTCCCTCCTCCTCGGGGCAGGGGACGGCGACGCGAAGGCGTCCTGGTTCTTCGACATCCACGAGGACACGCCGGAGCAGGAGATGACCAACCTCCTGCAGCACGGCACGTGCACGCTGGACATCAGCTCCGACGAGGAGAGCGAGCTCAAGGCGCGCCGGGAGAGGGACGAGGGGAGGAATAAGGAGAATCTGCCGCCTGTCGACGATGTTAGCCAGACGTCGGCTCGGGGTAGTCGGGTATCGGCCGCGGCTGTGGTGAACCCGGACGACATGGTTTTTGAGAAAAGCCGGGGTCCGCTGGCGGAGATGAATGCTGCTGATTACTATGCTGAGGGGTGCGATGGGAGTAGTGTTGTTATCGTACCGGGTGATGAGGAGGAGGGTGAGGAGACGGCCATTCCTGCTGTTGAGCCCGTGGTTGCTCCCGCGGTTGAGGTTGAAGGCGATCGACACCCGGCTCTTGATGCTGCTGAGGACTTCGAGTTCAACCCGGAGCTGAAGGCGGAGGTTGAGGTGTCCGTTGATGTGCTGATGGGCAAGGAGTCGGAGGGTGTGCAGGCGGCGGTGCTGCGGCCTATTGAGGGGACGGGCGACAGCTTTGAGCTGTGGGAGAGCGGGAGCCAGAAGGATGAGGGGGAGGATGTTGCTGCTGCTGCTGCGTTGTCTTGCGAGGTGAAGGAGGAGGTGCTTGTTCAGGCGGAGGGGGAGGTTGCTGTTGCTGTCTCGGTTTGATTGTTGGTTCGTGCGATGTCTATGATTCATGGAAGCTGGAATTGCGCTGCTTTCTTGGCTAGGAAACGAGGCGTTGACGGTGTTGGGTTGGGTAACAGGTCCGGCAGGCGGGTTTGCGGCGGCTGCTTGGTGCTTGCTTACCTGCTTTTACTGTTTATGGTTCAATTTGAGCTTGTTCGCCTATGTACTTGGTTTTGAGCCTTATTGTGCGGGTGCACAGCAAGAAACGAGTATACGATCCAGTCCAAGCTGATTACCAACTGAACTATCGTGACGCCTTTGTCTTCGAGACCTGAGGTACCTAGCCGCCTGCGCAACTTGCAACCTCTTGTCTAATTCGGCGTTTCTTCGTCATGCTCCAGGAGGTTACCACACCTGCAGCTATACTATCACGTGACTCGACGCTGCTTCCCATATGCATGCACGGCCCCGTTCCCCCTGACGGCTGGAACGCAGTAAACTTAGGATCCCGGCACTGGAGCATCGACCTTGCAGCGACTTGCAGGAAGCTATCACGGAGCTCTAGCGGAGCTTGGATACATGAACTGGTTCTTGCCCGGTTCCCTCCGCCGATACACCTCGACAGTAATTGATCACCCCAGATCATCCAATCCCGACAGCCCAGACTCTGTGTCGTGCCGTTCCCAAGCCTGAGACGGTCGCTATTGCTGGAACCTCACACCACCTCGAAGCTACCCCGCCGGCCCGTAGCGTATCGGCCCCGCTAATGGCACCCGCAACGATCAAGGACCTCGCCACGGCAGCCACTGAGCCAGCTGCAGCAGCTGCCCCTGCCGCGACAGCTCCAGCTTCAGTTCAACCCGCGACAGCCGACTCCCCGACGAAAGAAGCAGTAGCATTACCTTCATCATCACAGACCATGGCTACGCCCACGCAACAACAACAGCAACCGTCCGGCGCCGGAGAGGCAGGGATGGTAGGGGGGGCGGCAACAGCAGGGGGTAACGTCGCGCGCGGAGCGCTCATCGTCCTCGAGGGGCTGGATCGGAGCGGCAAGACGACGCAGGTTAAGCTGCTGGAGCAGAGGTTTGTTGAGTTGGGGAGGAGGGTCAAGGTTATGAGGTTTCCGGGTAGGTCCTTCGCATTAATCTGAACCAATGGTTTGGGATGTTGTCACCTGGGAAGGTTTTGGGGGGAGTCTTTTTTTGCGAGGTGCATTTGCCAGCTAACTGAACAATTTTATAGATCGCTCGACACCCATCGGACAGATGATTGATTCCTATCTGAGGAGCCAGACGGAGATGGATGACCACGTCATTCACCTGCTGTTTAGCGCGAATCGATGGGAGGCGGCGTAAGTACTATCTTCCCCCATTCCCTTCGACACCGTCCAACTGACACCAACCCAGAAAAACAATCACCGCCCTCCTCTCCTCGGGCGTGTCCGTGCTCTGCGACAGGTACTACTACTCCGGCATCGTCTACTCGGCGGCCAAGCAGAACCCGTCGCTGTCCCTGACCTGGGCGCGCCACCCGGAGGTGGGCCTGCCGCGGCCGGACCTGGTGCTGTTCCTGGACTTGGATGAGGAGAAGGCGCGGGCGAGGGGCGGCTGGGGCGGGGAGGTGTACGAGAAGGCCGAGATGCAGAAGAGGGTGAGGGATCTGTTCTGGGGGCTGAGTATGGGGAAGTTGGATCTCGTAAAGGAAGGTGGGGGAGAGGGGAATGGTGGTGGTGGGATTGTGGTTGAGGCGCCCCAGCCGGATGAGACCGGGGTCGTGACGGAGCTGAGCTTTAGGCAAGAGGAGGAGGATTTGGTAGTTGTCGATGCCGGGGGGAGCGTGGAGGATGTGGCTGAGGAGGTCTGGAGGATTGTGAGGCCGAGGGTGGAGGCTGTTGAGAGGGGGGAGCTTGGGAGGGGGGTAAGGAGGGTGGTTTAAGTCCCCCTGGAAGTAGCTTGTAGAAGGGTCGCGACAAGGATGGAGGACACAGGGAAGTAAAGGTCAGGTAAAGGTCAGGTAAATCAATAGGATCACGAAGCGAGTCCTAGTTCAAGGTGAGATCGACCACGACTTGATTAGGTTGTATATAAGTTAAGTGGCGAGCCATAACGCCTATGCAAAAGATCCGTACCCAGCCCAGACGTTGAAGTCCTTGAATCAAGTGTACAGGCCGTACCAAAACGCCATATCATGCATGCCCACCTGGGTTGAATTTGATGCTCCTACCGCAGTCCCCTTTGTTGAATGTCCGCCCTGTTCTGTCACGTGGTATCATGTTGAACCCCAGCCCCCGTTACCCGTGAATGTGAATGAAATACGCTCGCGTGCTCTCCTTCCTGGAGGTACATCTACCGGCGGTTGACGCCGACAAGACTGAGGAACTCGTTCCTGGTCTTCTCCTTCCTCTCGAAGCATCCGAGCACGCAGCTCGTGATGGTGGTCGCCGAGGTCTTCTCGACGCCTCGCATGACCATGCACAGGTGGGCCGACTCCATGACCACCGCGACGCCCTGCGGCTTCAGCACCTCCATGATCGCGTTCGCGACCTCCTTTGTGAGGCGCTCCTGGACCTGGAGCCGGCGGGCGAACATCTCGGCGATGCGGGGCAGTTTGGAGAGGCCGATGACCGAGTTCTTTGGGATGTAGCCAATGTGCATCTATAGCCTGATGCGTCAGAAAAACCCTACATTCTACCACACGAGGTCAGAAGAGTGCCTACCTTGCCAGTAAAAGGCACCAGATGGTGCTCGCACATGCTAAAGATGTCGATGTCCTTGACAATAACCATCTCGTTGTGCCCCTCGTGGAAAATCGCACCGTTGACAATATCGGCAACGTTCTGCTGGTAGCCCTTTGTGAAGAACAGCATGGCCTTCGCATATCGTTCCGGCGTGTTCAGGATGCCCTCGCGGTCCGGGTCCTCGCCGACGCACTCGAGCAGCGTCCTGACGGCGCCGCACATCTTGTCCAGCCGCTCCACCGCCTTCTCCGGGCTCTCTTCCAGCCTCTCGCGCGTGCCCTTGCTGGGCCGGCTCAGGCCATCGAAGTCGATGACCGGACTCGGCGATCGTGTCTCGGCGCCCTCGGGGATCGCCGCCGTCTTCCGCTTCTTCTTGGACTTCTTCTCCGGTTCATCGCGAAGGTCGCGGGCCGGCTTGCTCACGCTCTGCCTCCTCTTGGTCGGTAGGGACCCATCGGCATCAGCAGAGGGTGCTGCCTCTGTTGCCGTTGCTGCTGAGTCGCTGCGTCGCGCCTTGCGCTTCTTCCGAGCTTCCTTCACGCGCTTGGCGGTGATGTCGCCGTTGAGCGATGCCGAGCTGCATACGCTTTCCGATTCTGCTGCATTTTCGTATTGGACCATGATGGACGTCCCAATTGACTGATCATCTGCCTGAACAGTCGAACGAACGGGGTGTGCAACAAGCGGAGCGTAATGTGGTGACAGCACGGTGGAGTCCAGAGGAGGTGACTCGTCGTCGCGGTCGCCCTGCAAGGGGTGGAAATTTTATCTTATCGGAACTGACGTCAAAGGGGTCCTCCGAGCTGCGGAGCCGCGCCGTCAAGGCTTTTGCATCTCCATGGCAGTCATTAGACGACGAGACACAGATAATACAGCCAAGTGACCAGTGACTATGTGGAATTGACTTCATAGCGAGCGAGAACAATGGAAGTGCAACACCGTTCCCATTGTTTTCACTGAGCAACCGTCAGAACTCGCAGGCCCCCCCGGGACGGCACTGGAACGAAACTGTGGAAGTCACCTTCCCCACAATCCGGAGGTCCCACCGTCAAGTGCGTACCCCCTGGCTCGCCTGGTCTGGATCGCTTACATAACAAAACCTTATCACAGTAAAGGGTCGCACTCGAGGCTGAACTTCGGCCTTCGCGTGTCGACGACAACGGGCTTTCTTTCATTGCCTCAAACAACCGTCATCTCGCGGACAGCTTTGACCGCCTTAACAGCATCTTTTCTATCCTGTTGCTGATAATCTCTCTCTATTTCCAACACAACAATCACCATTCTTTCGACGTCTTCGAGAACCTCCGGCAACGTCCGTTCACCTCACCGTCGCCATCATGGCTTCCCCTCCATACTCCTACTCCCCAACCGCCCTCTCCCCTCCCCCATCCCAGTCCTACAGCAACGCCAAGAAGCGCCCTTCGGAATCAGGCATGGCTCCCTCCCTCAAGCGCCGCAAGGCCTCCAACATGTCCGTCTCCTCATCCGCCACCCACCCCCTCCGACAGACCTCCTTCCCGCCCGACGAATCCCAATCATCATCCTTCTACGACACCGGCGCGCGCTCGCCCTCCGTCGACTCCATGTCCCTCGTCAGCGGCATGGGCGG
>JANBVN010000136.1:0-87032 GCA_030052785.1 Coniochaeta hoffmannii | reverse complement strand
AGGACGGGGGAGTGTCCTAGGACAGGGGAGTGTCCTAGGACGGGAGTGTGTCCTAGGACGGGGGAGTGTCCTAGGACGGGGGAGTGTCCTAGGACGGGAGTGTGTCCTAGGACGGGAGTGTGTCCTAGGACGGGGGAGTGTCCTAGGACGGGAGTGTGTCCTAGGACGGGAGTGTGTCCTAGGACAGGGGTGTGTCCTAGGACGGGAGTGTGTCCTAGGACGGGAGTGTCCTAGGACGGGAGAGTGTCCTAGGACGGGAGAGTGTCCTAGGACACTGGTTTGTCCTAGGAGTGTGTGTGTGTCCCAGGACGGGGGTGTGTCCTAGGACGTTGACGGGAGTGTGTCCTAGGACGAGGGAGTGTCCTAGGACGGGGGAGTGTCCTAGGACGGGGGAGTGTCCTAGGACGGGAGTGTGTGTGTCCTAGGACGGGGGTGTGTGTTCTGATCACCACCCATGTATGTTGCAATCCGGAACAGCCGTTTGCCGGATTCCTAGGAATTTCTTCAGCGGAATGATCACCACCCATGTTGCGTTATCAATCCGGAACAGTCAGATTCCTAGGAATTTCTTCAGCCGAAGCATTACCACCCATGTAGCGTTACAATCCGGAACAGCGGTTTGCCAGAATCCTAGGAATTTCTTCAGGTTACCATACCCACTTTCGCTCTATAGAAATCTTAGGAATTTCTGAAAACTGGGGATTTTCACGGTGCTGGCTTGTCCTACGACGGGATTCCGTCCTGGGACATTTGTTCAGGTCTTTTTTATTCATATTTTTTTTTTTTCATAGGCTGGCCCAGCCTTCCTGGGGCAGCTATGTAGCGTACAACTACCAATACAGGCGCCTCCGTTTCTAGCTTCGAGGAGACTGGCCACTCCTGCGAGAATTGCGTTGTGGTCAAACTTGGCTCTTCTTTTGGAGTGGGTTCCCGTCCGCTCGAACTTTGGCTCTCTACTGACAATCATTCTAGCTGTTCTATCTCTATACACTTGTTAGGCCTTTCCTGGCCCTCCCGGCCTCCTTCTGTTTTCTGGTATTACTCTTCTACGCTAGGAAAATTGAAGTCTCGTGGATGGAACTGTCTTGAATTGCTTCGGGAGGCCCGTTTGAGGATTATCTTTGCTGCTTGAACCGCCGTTGAGACGAGCTATAGAGAATACGCTTCATATCCACGTATGGAGCTTGCCTGCCTATATCCGATGTCGTTCTTTGCCCAGTTCCGGCATTCCAAGAGGATCTGTCGTACTATTTGTGGCCCGTAGCCGGGGAGTATCCTACATATATAGTATACTATTTCGTCTTTGGTTAAGAGGTAAGGATCTGAATGCGTTTTACCAAGATCTACTTCTAGCGTCTTGTCGGACCTAAGCTATATCCTTGAGTGACGAATGACTTCCTAGTATTCCCAATTTAGCGCTCTTGGTATATAACTCAGCGGCCGCTAGTCTCTTCTTTCGAGCCTTACTCAGCTGGCGGTCGATCTCCCGCTCCGGATCGCCTTTAGGGATGATAAGCTACAATCAGCCCTATAGGGACGACTGTAAGAAACCGGCATTTTCCTTTGTTTGAGCACTAGGCGCTCCGTATTACTAATACGTCCATGGGTTCTCCAACGTATACTCGGCTACGTTACGGCTAATAGTATATCGCGACGATTATAGCTAGCAACTCGTCGACATCGCGCTTGGGTTGCTACACCTTAACGGTAGCCACTCAAGCTTACCTTACTACGACGAGAATAACCTATATACCTAGACTTAGATTCTAGCACTTGTCTTATCACTGATTTCTATTTACTACAGAGTTACTACGGCTTTTCTTGAACCGCTGTAAAGCTATAGAGGCTATAGCTAGACCCTTGTAGGTACGATCCACATATGATTTTCCCACTGTATCTATAGATCTGCTGCAGAATAAGCTAGGTTTCCTCAGACCTAGGGCAAAACGATAAGGTTAGCAGTTATTCCGCTGTAGCCTTACCTAGGTATTTCTTAGACTCGTGTAGAGCTCCAAAAGACTTGATATGCCCTTAGCCGTTTGCGGACTCCTATAAAGCTATAGAGGTAGCGGCTATTCAACTGTATGAGTTCGTAGATACCCTGTAAACCGCTGCGTAACTACCGCCGTAGACCGCTACAAGGCTCGCCCTATTGGACTATGGGGAACCCTTACAAGCAAGGGAAGCAAAAAGAGTACTACTATATACACTATTTACAGAACGGAACGTAAAAAGAGGCATAGTGCCCAAATACGACTTAGGCAAGCTTTCCGGGGGCTCGGGTTCGGCCACTTCCTACGGAAGTGGAGCGGTAGGTATATTAGTCCTCGAAAAGGGAATCGCTAGAAGCCAAAAATAGTTTGAGCAGGTTAGGGATATAGGCTAAGCTAATTATTAGTATAGCTACCGCTATACGCTACCAAAAAAAGCGAGTACCGTAGAGTTATTAAGGAGGGGGTTGCAGGGTGGGAGCCGAAAATAGGGCGTAAGTATAGTAGATTAATATAGGCCTATACTAAAGCCCGATTGAAAATGGCAACTAGGTAGCTAGAAACGGCGGCCTAGGAACCTAGGGACCGGGAAACCACTTCAAGGAGCTAATAACGGCGACCCAGTAAGCTGGAAATAGTATAGTGAACTAGAAACCGGGAGGCTAAACTAGGATCTGGGACGCTAGAGAAGGTACCAAGCTGTAATCATATGGTATCCTAGTTGCAAGCCTTCTTATCACGTTGCCCCATCTAATTATTAGACCTAATAGTAACCTATTATAGATAATAGATATTATGGAGATACCTCTCGAAAAGGTATATAGTAACTAGAATAGACTACAACTCCCGTCCGAGTTAAGAGATATAGCAAGCTAGCCATTACCAAAGCCGATTAAAAAAAGAGATAGAAGTAGTGAAAATTTCCGGAAGAGATGGCGAACTTTAGTCAAAACCGGGTACGAGCTATATCAGGACTACGGCGCCAGGGTTTATTTCTCGATCTCGATACCTAGAATACGAAACGACTTCGTCTTCCGATCCGGTAAGGAAGTATTGCTAATATTGCCGAGTGTCCTTATAAACAACATTCCCCCTATTGATAGAATAGATACTAACGATGAAAGGGAACGCTCTACCCCCTACCCGCCGTAATTATAGGCGTTAACGGTAAAGCGCTAGGGAATAGTAGTGGCCGACTTCTGTAGGAAGGCAGCGTTTCTATATGTAAATAGTACTGATTACGTCGAGGAATTAAGGGAATAGTTCGTATACTAACTAGACCGGCTACACGTCTCCAACTTGAGCTGGTATCTAATAGGACTGGAATCGGCTTTGTACTAACGAGGTAGACGATATCGTCCGGCGCTATTATACAAATCCTCGAATTCCTAAACTCGTTAGTAGTTAGTCTCAAATGGCTACGATGATCGTACCGTTACCGATACGAAGAACTCTACAACTGCAGCCTCGCTACCAAGCTCTTCTACTCCGTCCTCCTCTACTTTAGCCGAGACAAGTTTTACTATAATATAAATATGTTTCGGCGCGGTCGATTTTATATCCTCGTTAGTAATGTCCGGGTTCCTCATCTGGGCAAGTAAGACCTGTATCTACCGCTGGATACTAGACCACTAAAGAATATACCTACCGAGAGCCAGTGTTTAACGACTTTGCAACCGGAAAACGAAGTGAATCGTGCCCGGCGGAAAGTAAAGAGATCGGCCCGGCTTGAGTACGATATATCTCTATCTGCCTAGCCCTATCATCACTGTCCATTTTCTACCCACTACTACCACTCCTCCCATTATGGCCCATTCCTACCCATCCTGCCTATTCCTACTCATTCTGCCCATGTGGAAGCTGCGCGGTAGGCGACTAGAGTCCTGTCCACGTTGGCCTCCGTTAGAGCTCCTTGCCGCTGGAGCTAAACATTCCTCCGCTAGAGCCGACCCTTCGTCCGCTGTCCAGCGGCTCCCCTTTATTAAAGATAGCAGCCTTGCGTACGTAGACCCTAACGTCTAGAAGATTTCTTACGCAGAGACGATTGTCGGAAGGTAGGTCGACGAGGGTTGTTATAGGAGACTAAGGAGAGGCTATATCCTAACGGCGGCCTCGGAGCTTGCGCCCGTAGCGGTCTTATCGGCAACCGAGGCAGCTGGCTGCCGGCCTATAGGCTCGAGGAGATTAGGAACGGGAGATCGACAGAGGGAGGTTAGAGCGAGGTGCCGGAGGGCCTCGAGAAGGTCGAGTTTAAGCCAAGTCATAACCGTGACTAGGGCTTTGCTAGAACGACGAGAGCACGTTAGCAAGTGTCCTTATACAATAGCCAAGCGACACGACCATGGCAACAGAGCCTAGGCTACGAAAGAGAGGTCGCGAGCCCGGAAGTGCATACATTCTGCGGCCTGGTAGCTCCGTCACCTGCGAAACTAGCGCGACTTGGCGGGCTCCTCAGACCGGTAGATCGTCGCTTTGTAAGTCTGGCTACGGGATACACCGACTAAGGGCATGGTCAGTATCGTAGTTATGGCTATTCTGAATGTCGGTACCATGTAAAATGGGAAGAGAGTGTATTTACGACGACGAGGCGGAAAGCATTTACGTCGAGAATCGGCCGTATCAAAGCCTATAGGAGCTACGGAGCCGCACTAGACTCGATTGAGCCTAGTTCGAGGCTGACTAACGGTACCTCGGTAGGATAGAGCTGTTTTGCACCTTAGGTCCCCTTATACTCTCTATCCCGGAGTATACTTAATACGCCGCCTTAGTCAACTAGACGGACTTTCGATATACTTCCTTTTCATTTGAAACCCAATAGATCGATTCACCCGTTACAAAGGCTATACTCCGTCGTGGGGATTCTATTACGTACCTCGGCTGCTAAGATATTAGAGCTTAGACCGGCGCTAGCGTCGATGGATTCTATCTACTACGAGTAGCTCTAGTACGATCGCGCGCACTCAATAAAGCTCTACTCGTCGCATTCTCCTATAGGAGGAATAGTAAGTTTCTACCGTACCTTAACCTGACGCTTCGAAACGCTAAATCTATAGTAACGATTGTAATATTAGTAGCAAACCTGGAAAAGCGTACCGCCCCGCCTCGATCTCTTCCTCTCCCACGCCGATAGATACTAAGTAGGATCGTAATACTACTTCTAGTCCAAGCAACTCCGTCCTCTCTACCGGCCTACCTCTCCAAGTTCTCCCCATCCGTTGCCGAATACGCCGACTCTTATATCTTTCCAACGCTCCGGAACTCTCAATCCGACGAACGGTCGACTACGGTTGCGAGCTAGTAGAGTAGCGAGATTCTAGATACTATACTAGAAGAAAGAGAACGATAACAAGGGAGATCCGCGCTTCTGTTCCTAGGCCGGTGCTGTTACGCCACAAGTAGGCTACTCGGCCTGCCGGGCACCTTACGCGTAGTTTGTTTGGTACTGCCGCCACTATCGGTACAGAGGCCGAGGCAGATTACATCTTAGGTACGATATAGGAGCCTTCTATGTCTGAACGACCTTTATATCGTAGCTTAGTCTTGCTAATTTATTCCCTAGGCGTACTTAACGAGCCTCGAAGCGTACTAGTTACTCTGTCGATCTCGCGTAAGCTAGGTCCAAGTACCCATGGCTCTTGTGCGATTATGGCTCGAACGTCTCTAGCGGCCGGGAGAAACTTAGTACTACCCCCGATAGATTATACTCGCTTAGGACGATACCTGGAAGCAGTATATTCTACCTCGAATTCTCTAACTCCTTGACTACGCTACAACGCTACGGTCGAAGCACCCAACGAGCCTAACATACTACTTACCGTCATAACTCCGATATCATCTTGTCTACGGCGCTCGGTTCTACATTTCGTGCGCTCGCTCCAGTCACCCGATACCGACCGTTCGATGAGTCGATGCGAGTCTTATATTTTTTGGAAAGAATACAAGATATTGAGGGAGTGCTTGGCGAGACGAAGAAGCAGAAACACTGGCGATCCGAGACCCGCCGCCATGCTCTGAAGAATAAGACAACGCAGGATAGAGATCTAGGACAAGATCTACGAGTATAGGTTGTTGAGGCTAAGGAGGATACCGCAGGTAATTCCTCGACACCCCTTTCGCTCTGCGATTAAGAGTGGATGCTCTATCCTTATATCCCTGTCATTGGAAACCGCATATTAGAACTAAGGCCGCCTATGTAGTAGCGGATTGTGAGCGATACGCTCTAATGGCTTACGCTAGGCTATAGGCTCTGTTGGTAGTGTATAGTAGGTAGTAAGTTCCGGTTCGGAGTCTATAGAATGTCGGGTCTACGTAGCTGTTAAGTTAGTATCGGCCTCCCGTATGAAAAGCCTTGCATTTTCATACAGGCTTTTGGGTATTGCCCCAATATTTCTTAAAGTTAAAGGGTTATAATAGCTACCAAGTACTAATATAGGAGTAGGAACCTTAAAAGTTATACTATAAGGCGGTGAACTGTTAAGTCTCGTATACAGTATATATTCTAAAGTCCTCCACGCGGTATTTAGTTACGTGGGCAATATGCTTATTGCTATGAAATGGGCAAAAGGTAGGAGCTATTGGATATAAACGCTCAGCTTTATGTTATATAATATGCTAATATGGCACCGTATAGGTAGCAGCTATAGGGCAACGGTATAGATTATTGGTAGGAAAAGTATAATAGGGTATGAGATACTCGAAGATTAGCGGCTAGAGTGACTGCCCCTAGTCGATTCGAGCCCTAATAAAAGCTATCTATTACCAACCTCAAAGTCTATCGTATTGTATCTCTTACTCCCTTGGGCGTTTCTTCTTATATGAACCTAGATTTGTAATCAATAGTCCGTAGTATTACGGCTCGAAAATAAAGCTAAGGTTACTTATCGACGGAGTATATAGGTTACTAAGTCGTTATTAATATCGACACGCTACTCGGTTAGGAAAGTAGCGACTATGATAAAGAAATTCCGGTGAGGCCCCTTCGTATACTGTTCTATCCTCCTCGTGGCTCGCCGCCTTTTCCTTACTGGATATTTATACTAAAGCCCCGATTTAGTATCTACAAGTTCTTCTAGAACGGCAACTATCGAAACGGGGACGATTATACGTTCTCGTACTCCGCTCCTATTAGTAACGGCGAGGCGTTTGGTTCGTGGTACAAGGAAGTCCTAAGGTAGCGAACCCACTTAACAGTTAATTCAACTCACTCTACGTCAAGAATAGATTTTTAATATAAGCAGTAATACGGAGTCCTCTACTAGTAGAAGCAACTACTTCGATAAGGCTCGGGGATAACTCGCCTAAACCGTACTACATTAGCTTAGTTCTTTCAACTAGGGCTACGGGTGGCAGGCGGAAATGACCTTAGCGCTTCTTAAGAAGTACTAAGAGAGCTGGCGAAGGACGCGGGCCTATACTTTATCAAGAACGCTATTAATCTATAAGTTCCATTGGCCACTAACCGCTCGAGCCAAGCGAACCTCCTTACTAGCGTCCTCGTACCGCTCTTCTATTAGGTAACTCATCCAAGGGTCGTCGACTCCTCCGTCCTTAAGCAAAAAGTATCTATCATCTTCAACTATATACTTGGCGTTGGCGGCGTACGGATAGCTGCCCTCTTCAACTTCGTAACGGATATAATTGAGGCTTGGTCTAACCTCGACGTTATAAGGCTTACGCTTCCTAAGATAGTCGAGTTATCGCTTAACGTACTATCCAAAATCGTTAAGTATAATATAACTAACGTTATTAGCGAGACTTTTACCCCCTTTACTATTAAGTTCGCTACGTTTCTTGCCGTTGATAACGATAATAAGAGCTACTCTAGCCTATAAGCAAAGAGGTACCTAGACTATATCAAACTCCGACTCGGAGTCGGTATAGAGATCCCTAGATATAGAGACCGCCGAGTAACGCCGGTATTACGAGAGCAATTTATACTCAAGAGGGATCTTCCCGGTAAGCTATTAGCCGACAGACCTCGCCACGATAATAACCACGCTAATATCACTAAGATCAAAATTATGCCTACAGCCGAGGAGATTACTTTGCCTCGTACCGAGTACCTTCCTACGACTGACTCTAGAGAGTGGTACTAATTTGGAATTCGGAGTCGGCTTGACCGAGAGTTTCGGCTACTATAGGAAGATACCGTCGGCCAACTTCGCGATACTATACGTACTATGCTCGACAAGGTCCGACGCCCGGAGCCCTATAGCTTATAGCATTCGCGCGATAGTAGTCGTACCTATATCTATAACCTTCCTATTCCGCAAAAGGTTACGTTCTACAACTTCTCGGGCTTGGAGATTCTCGTTGGATTCAAATAACCTACTCTAACCTAGACTATAGACCTCAAGTAGAGGTAGGACTGGTGGAAGTACTACAAGCGTCTCTAGGAAGGAGCCCTTATCTACGTCTTCGATACCGCTAGATCCGTTACATTCTTCGAAGTCTTAGATTCTACACTTAGAACTAACGACGATATAACTAAGAAGGGCAAAGGCTAGAGGTAGTAATAAGACGATAAGGATTTATTAGGGGAGAAAGAACTATCTCTTACCGATGATCCCTACTATAGCTTTGTTATTCTACGGCTCGTAGACCCGAATCGTTATACTATTACGTAGACTTTACGTTAGTACCGTAATATCGGGTCGTCGATACGTCGCTATCTCGTCGAGTTTCTAGGTGTTCTTCTAGCATCGTTCAAACCTACCCTCGAGGCCCTATAGGAGATCTCTAGACAACCCAAGCTTCCCTTCACCGACCTTATCGCGCCCTTAGTAAGTACCGGTAGAGAAGTACGTATTAACCCGCCTTAGTATATAAGAAAGGCAGGCTTTACCTACGACCTAAAATGTCTAACGGTAGACGGGGAGCTACTTACGATACTAACCCGAGATCTATATCGAGAGGCCGCCCTTAAGGTTATCTTATCTCGAACTCTTCTAGACTCGATACAGTCCTCTACCTTTCTAAACTCTCTATCCAAAGAGCTCTCGTTAATCTAAGGACCGCCCGGCACGGGAAAGAGCTTTATTAGCGAGAAGATTATCAAGGTACTTGTAGCCAATAAGGCAAAGGTAGACTTGGGCCCGATACTCTGCGTTTGCTATACTAATCACGCTCTCGACTAGCTTCTAGAGTACCTTCTTAATAAGAGTACGAGAGATATAATACGGATTGGATCACAATCCAAGTCTGAGAGGCTATAGGACCTGAACCTTCGTATAGTTGTACGGGCCGCTAAGAGGACTAAGACGGAGAAAAGAAGCCTCTATAAGCTTAATACAGCGTTAAAGGCCGAAGTCTAATATACGATTTAATGCCTCCGGGACCTTGCGACTTCCGCTTCCTAGAGGTCTATCAAGTCTTTCATTTCCATCTACTACCCGAGCTATTACTAACAACTGTTCGGGAACCTACAAGCTAATGAGGATAGCTGGGAGCAAGTTCTCCACAAGCCGGAGAGGATTATACCAACCTAGGTTAATAGGGGTCTTAGTAGAGAGGACGAAGTACGCCAATAGAGATTCTAGAGCGGATACTACTCTCGTCTATAACTAATAAGGAGAGAAAAGTACTATACCGCCACTAGCTAAGGAATATCCGTAATCTACTTATCATAGATATCGTCAATATAGAGATAGACTTCGCAAATTCGAAGTCGTAACGAGATCGCGTCCGTAGAGATATTAATCTCCGGTATCTGTAGTAAGCCGGTATTATCGGAGTAACGATAACTAGACTCGCCCGAAATCTCGACCTTCTCCGTAAGCTTAGATATAAAGTCTTAGTCTACGAAGAGGTAGGAGAAGTCCTAGAGGCCTATTTCCTAATAGCCTTACTTCCGTCGGTCGAGTATACTATCCTTGTCGGAGACCATTTATAGTTACGGCCTTAGATCTAGAACTACGATCTCCAAAGTACAAACCCTCGAAGAGCGAAGTACTCGCTTGACCTCTTACTATTCGAGCGACTCGTTAAGCCGCCGTACGACGACGATGCCCGCCTTCCGTTTAACGTACTACATACCCAGCGTCGTATATACCCTTCGATCGCCGAGCTAGTCCGCTCGACCCTATATCCATACTTAACCGATAGCTATAATATATCGATATATCGGAAGATTACGAGTATTAAGAAACGACTTTTTTAGCTTTAGTACGACAAGCTCGAGGCTAGTATATCGAGTATGGATCCGACTACTACTTCGTACTCGAATTCCTTTGAGATCGATATGACTGTAGTCCTAGTGTCGTATTTGGTACGCTAGGGTGAGTATAGCCTAAACGATATCGTAGTCCTTACCCTATACCTCGGCCAACTTCTCAAGTTACGTCGACGGATAGAGTCTATGTTCGAGATCTCGTTTAGCAACTACGATATAGAGGGTTTCGGAGCCTTGGAGGAAATTGACCATAATATACCACCTACTATTGAACCTGGGAAAGGCCTAAGTCCCGTCGCCAAGACAATATTGCTCAAGAGCCTACGAGTAGCTACCGTCAACAACTTCCAAGGCGAGGAAGTAAAAGTGATTGTTATCTCACTAATTCGTAGCGACCCGCAGAATAAGTGTAGCTTCCTTAGTATACCGAACCGTATCAATGTTCTACTATCTCGTGCCAAATATAGTATATATATTATCGGTAACGCGAATATATATAGCTCCGTACCGATATGGTCTACCGTTATAAACATACTACAGGCTAAAGGTAACTTTGGCACTACTCTAGAGCTGTACTACGCTCGCTACCCCGATACGCCGATTGCTATCTTAAAGCTTGATAATTTCATAGTCTACACGCTAGAGAGCGGTTGTAGCTAAGCCTACGATAGGAGGCTACAATATAGTTATAAGTATGGTAGGCGATACTATTCTAAACTATTATACGCGGCCTTTAAGTGCCTCGAGAAGTGCTAGCGATTGAAGCTAGGTTGTATATATACTTGTCCGCTAGTCTACGGCGAGAGGTATTATACGAAGTGCGAGACCAAGCTATCTAGCATTAGCCTTAGATTGCCTTGTAGCTATATAGTAGACAAAGCTTATTATTGGCAGACGCGACAAGTCCAAACTATCAAGTACTACGAAATAGTTACTTGTAATATTCCCGGCTATAGGTATATTGTCCAAGTCCCCTACTATATCAACGTTCTCGCTAACGATTACTAGTATAAGGTATTATATAGACTCGAACAAGAATACGGTTATATTTGTACTAGAATATGCTAGTAATATAATACTCGATTCAGCGGCGAGTTAATCTAGGAGAGTTACGGCACTTGCAAGTAGATCTACGGACGTAGGTATATAACTTGCCGCTACAACTATCAAACGTCCTACCACGGCACTAAGGGCTGCCTACCCTACTCTATACTTTACGAAGTACGTTATAGCCATTCGAAATGTAGTAAGAGGTGCTATAAGCCTTATATACTATACGCCGAGGCCTATTATTCTTTAGGCTATCTATAGAGTCAGTGTACTATACCTTACGTTATACTGTACGACTTCGTGCCTTACTCTAAGCGTTGTGAATAGGTCTTAGTTTGTAATTACTAATATAAATGCTCGTATATTTTCTTAAGACCTTGACACTTACAATCCTCCTTTCTCGATAACCCTGACTAAGCTCGGACTATCCCTATAGGTCCTTCTATCTACGGCGAGCCCTATATTAATGCTATATACTACTAGATCTGTAGGCCAGAGTTAGTAAAGTCCGTTATCGTCGATTTTATTAAGATAAACGAGTACCGTAATACTAACCTGGATATTAATCCGTATATATTCCCTAATTGCGGCCACTTCTTAACGGTAAGCTCGATAGTTGGCCAAATAGATATATCGGTATACTATAACATCGATCCCCTAACCGGCCACCCTATCTCTATCAAAACCTCCTCGCGGCCCTTTTCCATAGATGAGGTCAAACTCTACGCTAGCTGCCGCGGCTCCCTCCGTAACGTTGTTCGTTACGGCCGCATTGTCCGCCGAGCTATACTAGACGAGGCGACCAAGAAGTTCATCATATAGTCCCTAAGCCGCTACTCGCTTCTTACAGACCGGTTGTACTCCGAGCAGAGGCATCTTAAGAGGACGCAGGCCGAAGTGAAGAAGAGCCGGTAGCCATCGCAGCCTGTTAGGGACGTTATCATAGCGACGTCTCGGTCTCGCCCCGGGCAGATTCTTATACTGTCGAAGGCAATGGGTCGGAGTCGCTACAAACTGCTCCTCAGACTGTGGAACGATATCAGCAGCTTTGCGCGCGAGGTCCAGAAGGAGGAGCAGCCCTTGCAGAGGGTGGCGCATGAGCTCCTCCCGGGGGGCCCGAGACCGGCGCTGATTTTCGCGTACCCGCTGCCTCGTGTCCGCTGTCTTGTGCTATTTCCTTCCGTCAGTCAAGGTCCCAAGGGAAAACTAGATCGCAGTGGGCTCGGTCACCTTCCACGGCATGGTTCGCTACTGAAACGAGGGGGGGAAAGAATACACGCCAACACTTTTCAAGACGGAGAGGCAATAGCTGGAGCTTGGAACTGGATTTCTGTGCTGTTGGGCTGAAGATATGGTGAGGTGAGGGTACGAGGATAGAAGCGGGGGACGAGAGGACCGCAGCCCCCAAACCCATGTTACTGGGCGGGGCACGGTGTCAATAGCATGTACGCGTCGGACCTTGCCATGTCCATCTCGAAAGCATGATGCCGCGTTCCAGCTGCTGAATTACTGCCCGAGCTATCGGAAACTCCACCACTCATTTAACAATGCAACGGATCTTATCAAGCTTGCGAGAGCTTAGCATGACCATGGGCTGTATTATAGACTTCGAACCGATCCGAGCACTTCCCACAATTCGCGCTGACTTCTAGGATTCGCTTTTGCGCCAGATAGCCATTCATATTCATCCATCCATTGCACGTACTCCTCGCCAGCAGTGGCCCAGCCCTTGATTCCATCAAGGAGCACTAGGCTCTGCATATGGGTGTCTCCCTGTTTAGATATGTGGTCGGCGAACCAGCCGGCAGCACGATTTCCTCGACCACGTGAAGACCCTGCTTGTGTGGTTAGGCCACCTTCCACTCTCATGTTCAGAGCTTGCGACGTACCGCAGTACCAGATGACCTTACGCAGACCGGCTGCCTTGAACATCTCATAGAGGGTTGGAATGGTGGGCCATAGGCTCTGGGCGGGCAAATTGATGGACCCGCGAATTGTCCCCCCTATTTGCAGATCAGTCAATAGGTTATTGTGTTTAGTCCTATTCTTGGACAATTATATAACAACACATACCTCGTGGTCGGCCATGCGGAGATAACAAGGACAAGGTCCTTGCCAGCCACGTTACGACCATTGCCGAGCATCTCCAACACCATGTCGCGCGTTATAGATGGTGCCTCTGTCTTCGATCCCGGATAAGCTGCGTGCCACGGCGGCGGCACCGCAGCGCTAACTTGGGTGGTACAAGTCATCGTCAAGGTTTCCCAATATGGCAGAGCGGGTATGCGGTGGCGGAGTATGGATGACCCGGTCCTACCGGCATGAATATCTCCTTTAATGACTATATTTTATAATTCGGTCCGGGTGCTGCCGACGACTGGGGCCGCCGTAGGAGGCTGTCACACCCAAAGGGTCATTGGTTGAAGAGGACTCTTACTAAAAGATGCCGCCACGTGCCGTCGTGGCAGTCAGGACTGTTGGGGGACCCGCTTGAACCAGGTTGACCTACGGAGTTGCTTGGCCAGCCGTCCTCTGTCGTCAATACTTCGTAAACTGGAGGCGTTCGATAACGCTTACAGGCGGCATATGTTTCCACTCGAGACTAGCGAACCGCTGTTCTTCGAGCTTCAGAACTTCGTTATGAAGGCGAATTGAGGTCGATCCCGGCGAGATCTGCCTGTCTCGGCATGCAGGGCAATGAATAAGCTGAATAAAAGTCTTAGCCCTAATCGCCGACGACTTTACATCGAAGGATATAAGCTCCGAAAACTTGCCAGTGGTATCGACACCGGGTGAATAGTGATCGATACGTCACATTCCCTCGACGCGATAGAGGTAGATGACGAATAGATTAGCCAAAGGTGGCTGGCAGGCACTCACAACAACATACCCGACACAACCACCGAGTGTATGCTTCCGCACCGCAGTTATTTGCCTCAACACGAAGTCTTTTCGAAAAGTGTTCCGTATGCGTTGGCGCCGCGACCTCAGCGTATGGTTAGCTGTCCTAACATACGGAGAGCGGCCGCAAGTAGCTCGGCCGCCGATTTTGGACGGCCACAGCTTGCTGGTTCTGAGGTAGCGATTTCCTGCTGTCAGCTATTTTCGGTGTTGCAAGGCTTCTCGTTTGTGCTTCCCCTTGGAGCCAGATTTCGCTCCTGTGTCTCCAGTTTTGGCACCTCAAAGGCCCGTATCTTCTCTTCAAGCCACTTGCCCGCACCCAAAACGGCCAGTTTCGGCACCTCTAGGGTTCCATTGTGGCGCGCTAGCGAATAGCCCAGACTCGAGCTCTATTGCGGTGAGTATGGGATAAGTACGACGGTCTCCACGCAAACTTGGATGACCGTATCGAGCAAGGATCCACCCTTAGATTTCCCACAGCCCGACTGCCAACGAATATGGAAGCAGTCGCAATAAGGCCGAAAGTTCAGAATGATAACGATCGCTAGCCCTGTGACGGAGATACTGGTAAAGCAAAACCCTTTGGCTACGGCTGGCTATGGAGACTGCTCGGGCGAGCCATTGGTCGAGTCATCTGCCGAGGAGTATCATTCAATGTGAGAATACGGTCGAGAACATGATGCGTTACCTCGGCCAAGACTATGGCGCTCAGGAAGAAAAGAAGGAGAGGTAGTGCCAAATATCGCAGGTATTACGACGGGTCTCAAGTCAGATGTGCCAAGCCCGGTATGAAAAGCGCAGAGTTATATTCCTGAAGTTGGAGATCGTTAGGAACTGAGCCCATGTAGATGGCTGAGAGATACAGTATTTGGCAACTCCTCCACACTTGACGTGGTGATAGCACCCGACTTAAACTGTGGAAACGTGTATGAGTCGGAGTCGGTGATGTTCTGGACCTGACTATGGCTACCGAGCGCGCTTAGCTCGTAGTCGAGCTTGCCCCTGCTCGACGCGCCCAGCTCCGCGGTTGATATGATTTGCGCGGTGTCTGACAGACCGCTGAACAGCTCGAAGTTATCGCCTGTCGGATAATCGAGGCTGGGTAAAGAGTACCGCGGAAGCTGTGTGCCGAGCGGCTGGAGGGCGGGGTTATTGATGTTCCAGCTCGCGACATGCGTAGCCGTGTCAAATGTCGGCCAGCCTTGATCCTGATGCGACTCAACCGCCGCCAGAATCCCGCTTCCATGCGTAGCCGTATCAAATATCGGCCAGCCTTGATCCTGGTGCGACTCAACCGCCGCCATAATCCCGCTTCCATGCGTAGCCGTATCAAATATCGGCCAGCCTTGATCCTGATTCGACTCAGCCGCCGCCAGAATCCCGCTTCCATGCTGCCCTGCAGTCACGTATGCGAAGCTGTTGACAAGGCCGTCTTGCCGAGTCATCGTCCCATCGAGAGCGGGGCCGTGCCTAGGTCCGGAGGCCCTGCTCTCATGCATCGCACGAAGCGTTTCGGCCGCTGGCTCACGGTGGACTCTACTAACTCCCCGGCTGAAGGGTAAGCTGCTCATGTGCCGGTCAAACTTGTCAATGTTGATAGGTTCGGGCTCAGAGATCGCGTCTGTTTGTGTCTCTGCCTTCTTGTGGGCGCAGATGCAACGTTCGCCAGTGTTGCAATAACAGATATCTGTTAAAGACAGAAATCAGAGCAAGTGGTGATATAGGCTATCAAAAGCTTACCTCCGTCACTTTCAACCCCTTCCTCCCGCTGGAGAGAAGTACTCGTCCCTTTCCCGCATACGCACTTCACATGTGCGGAGCGTAACTTGCGTAGAGCGCGACAGTGTTGGCATTGCGAGACAGGTCGACCTTGCCTGTTAATAGGCTGAAGAGGGCGGTCTCATAGTTGGTTCAAAGGTTAGTCAAGGGACATCTGCTACGTAGGTCTTTTGGGGAAAGCTGTCAAGACCGTCGCCCATTCGAGGAAGGGAGGCGGGATAAACAAGGGAAATGAGCGCTCACCACGATGCCGGCAGCTGCTGACTCGATGGCCACGAATGCAGATTTCGCAAGCGTAGGTTTCCCCGTTGATTATCATAAGCGCGATTGTACTCAGAAGATTGATGGGAATGAAAGCTCGGAGATCGCGTTCTACGCTGAGGGCAGGTCTCGTTAAGGGGCAGTGGTGAAGTATGGACTTTGGCTCCTTGGTCTCTGTCATGGAACAGAATTTTGATACAGACACGAAAGAATGACGAGTTCCGAGCGGGGCTAGGAAAATGAGAAGTGCATTCGCGCAAACTCCATGCCCCACTGGTCAACCTGCGCGGACCAGACAGAGCCACAGCGAAGCAGCGAATGAAAGCGCGGAGTTATTTCTGTTGGAATCTTCGGGAGTATGGGCGGTTGTTTTCGCCCACAAAGCTGCTCCCGGTCACATCATATCTGCGAGGACCTTAGCGCCGCCGGCGCTGTGGTCAGACAGATGAGCATCCCTCATAGGTACTACCACACACGGCAACAAAGAAGCATTTCCTGGGCCTTTTAGCCTCTTATGGCTTTCCATCGGGAATCCAGGAGTCATGGCTCAAGTTTGTTCACGTTACGACCTGCTTGAGTATTACTGCGACCCATGATGTTGGCTGGCGCCATCAAGTGAGCTTGCTTCGCGGCAATTTGGCAGTGTACACTCCAGTACGGCGATCAGTTCAAGGTTTTTCCGCATTCGCGTGTCCCTACCGACGGCCTGGTCGTGTCCGGGACAAGCGAGGTGGACGAGTCGATGCTCACGGCTGAAACTCTGCCCATTGTTAAGAAGAAAGGCGATGCGCTGATCGCCGGCACTGTGCATGGCGATGGCACCGTCACTGCTCAGCTCACCCGCCTGCCTGGGAAGAACACAGTCACAGACATCGCCCAGCTCGTCGAAGAAGCTGCCAACTCCAAGCCAGAGCTGCAGGACCTCGCCAACAAGACCGCCAGCTGGTTTGTTCCCGCCATGGCAGTCGTCGTCGTCGTCGTCGTCGTCATCTGGATCCCTGCGGGGATTAAAGCTCTCGACTACAGCGCTGGGAAAGGTGTCAGAATGCCATCACATACGCTGTAGCCACGCTCGCCGTCGCATGCCCCTGTGCGCTCGGCCTCGCAGTCCCCATGGTTCGGTTGTTGCTGGAGGCATCGCAGCCAGGGGCGACGTCATAATCAAGTCGGCTGATACTACCGAGGGTGCTCGGAAGACCACCGACGTCGTCTTTGACAAGACGGGAACCATCACTGAGGACCAACTCGCCATAGCTGAGCAGGTTAACCTGCGAGGCAGTGAAGGTGAGAACATCGCTCTGGCCAAGTCTCTTGTTTCTGGTGGCAGGCATCCAGTCTCTGCCGCGGTTGACAAGTACTTGGCACAGCAGGCTGTCAAGGCCGTGTCTGAAGCTGCCAACATCCGAGTTGTCCCTGGTGCAGGCATCGAGGCAGAGTGCAAGGACTTGAGACTTCGAGCCGGGAATGCTCGCTGGACAAGTGCCGACTCCGAGGCGGAGGTGGTTCGTCTCCAACACGCTGGCCTGACCACTCTTATCGTAACTCGCGATTTGATTCCTCTTGTGGTCTTTGGCCTCACCGTCAAGATTCGACCAGAGGCTTCACGCGTCATATCCGAGCTCAAAGCCCGTAACATCCGCCGTCCATCTCGTGTCTGGAGACCAGACCAAAGCGGTCAAGGCAGTTGCCGACGCTGGTGGCATCCCGCCCGAGAACGTAGCTGGCGAGCGGACTCCCGCAGAGAAGCGCGACTACATCTCTTGTCTCATGGAAGATAAGACCAGATACGTCCTGTTCTGCGGAGACGGTACCAACGATGCCGTTGCTGTCGCGCAAGCCAACGTCGGCGCTCAGGTGGGCGGCGGCCTAACAAGCAGCGACGTGACACAATGCGCGGCCGATGTGGTTCTGATGAACGGCCTCGAGGGGAGTCCGTTCCTCCTCAACGTCAGTAAGGCCTCTTTCCACCGGATGGTGTTCAACTTTGTCTGGTCTGGCATCTACAACCTTCTCACTGTTACCATGGCCAGCGGTGCCTGGGTTGAGTTCCGCATCCCGCCCGCGTACGCTGGATTGGGCGAGATGGTCAGTGTTGTGCCTGTCATTCTCGCTGCCGTCTCTATGTTGCTCTTGAAGCTTCGGATATAGAGGTGTAGAAAGTGTAAGACAGGAAGATATACATCTTCTTCTATCAGGTAGTAGACATTCCCCCTCCCGAACCAGGTTCATCCCTTCGCTCGCGGTCATAGTTCCTTACAAGTGTATGCCAGATAAGATGGCTGATTCCTAAATTCAGTTCACATGGAACAATCAGTGGCCTACGGTCGGTCTAGGTCTGATTAGCTGAGGCCCTCATTGGCTACGCTTGCCATACCCTACTTAATTTGATACTGCGAACTCGCACTCGCAAAAAGCCAGACTAACTCAGACACCCAATCCGCAGCTCCGGTCTGTCGGTCTGATGACAATTGCCGGTCTGTCGGTTTGTCAGACGGTCGGTCTATTAGCAAAGAAGAACCGGAGAGACTCAGAGGCGTTTATATATGTTGGATTTGCGGACGACGATGACGACGAACATCTCCACCAGCACCTAGGATCTTTAGATCTTGAGGACAGGGTTGGAAGCTTCGCTCATAGTCTACGAGATATTACTGAAGAGGAAAAAAAAAACGCTTGCAAGTTTGGAAGAGAACCTCCGTGGGGGTAAAGCCCACCTTGAGCAGATAGAGCAGCGGGGAGCCGTTCCCGCGTCCTCCTCAGCGCGTCCGATTCGGAATACATGCAGTCAGTGCCGATAGAACTACGCTGGCGTTAAGCATTGCGGAAGCTACATGCGAGATGATCTCCGTCATGGATGAGGTAGCAGCGCTTATTAATGCCGCCCCCACAATTCTGGCAGGCTGCCGAAGCGGCCGCTAATTCAGAGTCGCGATGGTCGAGTCATTTGGACCGCGTGATCTGGGCTATCAGACCCTTGGTCGACGCTGGCTTCCGTTGCACTCTACTTTTCAGTGGAATTATGGCGCAGGCGGATCTCCTTACTTCGGCGACAGCAGGCTTCGCAGGCAGCCTAGAAAAGTTTTCCTCGGTATCGACCGACATCACTGAGTATATCGCGCAGCTCCAATCCGCACGAGACATCCTCATTGCTTTGCGAGCTGAGCTGGACACCGGCGAACAGCTTGTTGCGTTCGAGGACCAGTGCACGCTAGGTAGGGAAAAAGAGAAGGGTCTACGGGCTGTATATGACATGGTTTAGGACGAAGCGCAAAAACAACGCCGAGGTTGGTCCTGCAGCGAGGTTGACAGACGGTATTGGGCGTGGTGAAGAAAATGCGCCTATGGATCTGGGCTCTCTCCGCTCGCTCTTGGTATAGTTGCTACAGGGGGAGACTCTGCTCACAGACATGCCATTCCCCACTTCGCACGTCTGTTAGCACCATCGAAAGGACGTCCCTGGCCTGCGTAGATTGTGCGGGACAAGGTTGATGATGTTGGGGTTTCCCAAAACAACTGCGCAAAAGCGTCGGTTTCGAGAGCAATCCACGGCCCGGTATTTGCGGGCTTTTTGCGGGAGTCTAGAACGCTAGGCGTCACATCAGCACAAACCACGCAAAGCCGCGATGACTCAGCCGAACAAAACATACGAGTCATATCGCAAAATTTGTCATTCTGCATGCTCTCTTGCGGCATCGACGCGCGGTTTTCGCTGTGAGGCTGATATTCGACGAAGGTGGTGGGATTCCAGGGATAACCTCGCTAGGCTTGTCTGAGGCACGCACAAATCACTCGAGTCCATGCGACAACCTCCGAGGAGGCAGGAGGTTGGATTAATGGTACCTTGGTTGACTAATGTCGAAGCGTTGAGAAAGCCTATAGACATGCTTTGACTCCCTCACAGGCTGTGCCTCTACCGTGCGGAATGCTGTCACAGCCCTCTCAAACATCCAGTCTGTCGATACCTCCGTCGAGAAGCAGAATGTTAACGTGCTTGTCGGGGAAGGTGTAACATTCGGGCAAGTCAAGTTGGCTATCCAGAATTCTGGAAAACAAGTAAAAGGGGGCAGAGTCAAAGTCGGCGAGGTGGTGACGGAGGTGCCAGAGGAAGGCCTATTAGTGGTGAACTAGCTGCGTCTCATGGATCAAAAGAGACAGCCTGTTGGTCGAAACAGCTAGGCGTTTTTTTCGAACAGACTGCTTAGCCAGCCTTCTTCTTGTCATGTAGAAGCGTAGTTAAATGAACTGCTCCATACTCTAGTCTCTCTGTAACATTCATGTACGTGCTCGTTGGATTCATCCGCACCTTGAACGTCCCATTGAGCCACCCATTTCCCATGTCGCGCGAGAAGTTCCAAAACAACCTTCAACCTCATCACTTTCGTCCAGTATTGTGACCATTTGCAGGCGCGCCGCTACACCTCATCCAGTTATCGGAAATAGAGCAGAATTAAGGGGCTAACAAGGCGGGCAGAGCTGCGCGCGTTTTTCTTTGCGGTGTTTTTGAGTGTTTCTAGAGGGGTCGCGCCTTTAGCGCGATGCGCCGATGCCTTGGCAGAACACGGCCCCTCTGGTCACGGTTTGTGAAACCCATTTGGCTTCAGCTGCGTTGAGGATACCTTACGCCTAGACCGTCGTGTATGGTGTGGCTTTAAGACTCATGGCTGCCATCTTTCTCTCCGTTTGTATTCGACAAGCGCTGGTCGCACCTCGTTCTTTCACTGCTGTGGTTCGTGCAGCAAGCCGTTCTCGTTCTCCGTCAACCCCCGGCTTCCCCTCCCCCAACGCCTCTCCGCCGGTAAGATTTCCCGGCATGGAGGGTATGGCCGCTATGAACAGCGCGACCGCCATGGCGCCGATGCCCAGCATGAGCTCCAGCGAGGCAAGCTCGGCTTCTGCTACCGTCGTCAGTTCTGCCTCTAGCACTCTCGCTGTGGTTACGCCGGCGGCGCTAGACGCGCCACACACTGAGAAGCCGATGTCTCCTCGTCAACAGCTGTGCTTGATTCCATGGCCTCGATGTCCGGCATGTCAAATTCCTTCCACTTTGGTGTCGGTGACACATTGTGGACCACCCCGTTGACCCCGACAAGCGGCCAGGGGTACGCCGGCACCATCATCCTGCTAATCCTCATGGCTTTGTTCCTCCGTTTCCTGACCGCCCTGAAGGCCATGGCGGAGAAACGTTGGAACCCAAAGTCCGCTCCCATCCGCTGTACTGACGATGACGCCGACAACTATCTCGAAATGCAGCCAGCTCAGGATTACGAGATCAGGCCGGGATCCGGCTCCAGGTGGAACGCTACAATCCAGTTCACTCGGGCAATATTCCAAGTCATGACGATGACTATAGGCTACTTACTGTTAGTGTTTCCTCTCCCTACCGCCGCACTAAGCCTGGGGCTAATTGCCCGCGCCGGATATTCAGCATGCTCGCAGTGATGACCTTCAACCTAGGCTACCTGCTGGCCATTCTTAGTGGCGGACTCCTGGGCGAGCTGGCTCTCGGCTGGATTTAACAATAGACACCGCGGCGGGTAGAAGAGGAGGTCGAGACGTGCGTCTCTTTAGCTCGCAGGGGAACACAGGAGTCGCCCGTAGCTCGTCGGTGTTGTACATCGCTGGTTTTTGACATGATACGTCGCATTGGATCTGGCCTTAGTCGCTCTTTTCTCAAAATAGGAGACCCAAGTCACTCGTTTACCAG
The DNA here is from genome assembly GCA_030052785.1 of Coniochaeta hoffmannii. Taxonomy (NCBI): domain Eukaryota; kingdom Fungi; phylum Ascomycota; class Sordariomycetes; order Coniochaetales; family Coniochaetaceae; genus Coniochaeta; species Coniochaeta hoffmannii. The sequence goes on along the minus strand of JANBVN010000136.1, from coordinate 65,176 downwards.
CTGCATCCGACGCGTAGAGGCTGTCTTGCAATGCGCGGGTTCATCCGATCAGGCGGCTCGATATTGACATTATTGACAAGCGACTTCAAGGCCAGAATGGTCCATGGAGAGTATGGGCTCTAAGCTTGAGGTAAGATGCGCGACTTCGCTTCTGTCGAGCATGTCGGCAAGCTCTGCGACCGCGGTCAGTCTACAGTGGAAAACCCTTCCTTGGCACTCCATTGCTGAGGTCGGGCTGTTCAAGCCCATGCTCGTGTCTTTCGTTCATCTGCAAGTTGGATGGCCTGCTTGCGCGAACATCATCCGCAAAATACCGCTGCCTTTCTGCTTCTCAACGGAGTCAACGATAAACTGAACATTTGGAAGGCTAGTCTGCGACAGCATCACGCACAGCCGGTGCAGCCCATCTTCACAGGACATCTGCATGTTATACTCGTACGGACAAGATATCTTGAGACAACGACTGTTAGCTCTACGGCAAAGCCTAGATAAAGCAGTTGTTGATAGTGGTCGTGAGCGTCAACGAAGTTCGTACGCTTCCCTGGATGGACCATTTCTGGCTTGCTTGTTGCAGTCGAACCCAAAATGAAAGAGCTCTTGATAAAATTCATTTTTACTTTAATAATTTGAGCTCCGAGAACTTTGAAAACACCGATCTAATTTTGCGCATATCCGAAGGAACGAACATGAGACACCGCTATCTGAGTCGGCCACTGGAGTCGCGTGGTGGTTTGTGCGGGAGTCCTGAGCGGGTTTTGCGGTGTACTATGTGGTACGTCGCCTGGTGTGCTGCGTGGTTTGTGCGGTCTGCTGCGTGGTTTTTGCGTAATCCTAATTACTGCGTGGTTTTTGCGCTACGTCGCCTGGTCATGTGCGGTGTGTTGCGTGGTTTGTGCGGTCTGCTGCGTTTCTTTGCGTTCGCTGCGACGCTGTTGACGATCGCTGCGACGCTGTTGACGCTTAGCAAAGAGACCTAATTAAAAATGACACGCTCAAACCACATCGGTCATGGAACGAGCTGGCCGACGCGGGATATGGTATTGTGCGTGGGTCGCTGCTTCTGTGCTTTCGAGGCATCGAGCACAGGGTACTCTGACCGGATGCCTCAGACCGTAGACAGTTTGGGCGAGTGTCGCACATATTCACTGGATGCAAAGAGCTAGAAGTCTTGGGAAATTCTGGCGATCTGGTCTTGCGGCTACCATAAGACAAAACTTCACAGATCCTCGGCCGGCTACGTTGCTATAGAATTAATTGGTGTTACACGTCGTTGAGCGCGCAGCTGCAGGCTTGAAAATATCCGGTTAATGTCTTATATTGTGTATACAAAGCAGCGTCTTCGCGATCTTCGCTCTCCGCCGTCAAACAGTCATTTGGCAACACGGAAGCTCTGCTAGAATGCGGTCGCCAGTAGCGCCAGGCTCTCTATATATCTAAGTAAGGGTGACCCTTACATGTTTGACTTGCAATAATAGGCGGCGTTCATTGACTTCTGCGCAGCCGTTCAATTCGCTAGTGACATAGCTAGACCACCATCAGTCATCTCATTGCTCACCCAGAGACAGGGACCGTCGCTTGGACTCATCAACGTAAGCCTCTCCCTCTCCGTCTGCTTGAAGCGCCTTTCGGCAACAGACATAGGGGCAGCTTGACATACCAGAACCAATGTCAATGATCTGCTATTGAGCGACATATATTGCTAACCAGCTGATCCGATAGTGCACTTTCCGGCTTTGTCCCTTCCCTCTCTCCGTGCTTGTCTTTGCCGCAAATGTCAGGATGCACCTGACGTCCGCGATAATATGGTCGGCGGCTCTGGTAGGCATCGGTCCGCATCGCCATAATGCCTGAGAAAATTGCAATGATACTAACCGAACATTACAGCATTAGCCGAAGGCGCTGGCGTGTACCACGACGCAGAGACGGGCTTCACCTTCTCCGAGAGTAGCGTCTCATACGTACTGGGAAAGTTCTTGACATTCAGAATCGCGCTTCCCGACCGCATCACCGCAGGTGAGCCGTATGATGTTGTCCTTCAGGTCGTTGCGCCTAAAGATGTCGGCTGGGTCGGGCTTGCGTGGGGCGGCGGAATGCTCAACGACCCCTTGAGCGTGGTCTGGGCAAACGGAAATTCTGCAGTTCTCTCTTCGCGATACACTGCGTAAGATCTCCGATGCATAAGTGCCCGGCTCTTGAAGAGGGACGAGAGTGCGGGTTAGCGAATGGACGAGCTGACACAATGCTTCAGTTCGCGCGTAATGCCGCAGCCATATACAGGCGCAACCTACCAGGTGTTCCTGATCGGCACAAAGCAAAACGGCACGCACTTCCAGCTCACGGCCAAGTGCGCGGGTTGCACGACGTTCAATGGCCGGACATTGAGCAGCAAGGGAACCCACGGGCTCGCTTTTGCCTACTCGGCCTCGAGGCCGTCAAACCCGGCTTCGAACTCGTCGAGCTTCACTATACACGACTCGTACAACTATTGGTACCACGACTTCTCGCCGGCTGGCAATGCGAATTTCGATTCGCTTGTTGCGAAGAATTCGTGAAGCATGGTGAAGTCGAAGCTCTTCTTCGGGCTGAGACTTGAGATGGCAGCCCGGAGAGGAAGGAGGGCACACTTAAATTGTCGCGTTCCCCCTTGGGCATAACCGGAACTTTATTCCCTCCACTCTCGGGATGAGAATCTCGCAGGCTGCAAGCAATTGTCCGTCGAATTAAGCTTTCGCTAGAGATCTAAAGGCTAGAGCAACATGCCTTGTCACTTGCTTACCTACTGATCATGTCTAGACACCTTCATCGAACCTTCACCAAGCCCATTGAGTTTGTTGTAATTCCTCAGCGGAGAAGGCTTCTCTATTAACTGTCAGTTTACCTCATTTAGCTTGGCCTAGTTGCAAATAACGTAGATATGGAACCGCTTTTCGCTAAGCTGGAAGCTCGTCGGCGCCCACTCCCCAATGTATGCTAGTCAAGATTGCTCATAAAGAGTAGATGAGGGCACCGCCCGAAACATATACCATGCTCATTGAGTCTGTCCATAGCCCTACTGATTTGGGTTCAAACTACCCCATCCAGGAATCATATTGATTGACCACATCGTCTTCTCGGGTTATACTAAGCATGCATTAGTTATGGTGCTTGCCATACTCATACCCCCCAGGCATAGAAAGACGTATCACTGACCCGTCACCTGGAGCTCCAAGTTGGGCTCGTTTTGCTCGTCCTGGCAAAGGCCACAGTACCCCATATGAACTTGTCGCCATTGACTACGTCCTAAATTCCTGACTAAACCAAGCGCTCTTCTCCAGAGGCCGTCGTTCCCGAGAATGAATCCCGCATCGCGGAGAGCGCTTTGTATGGTCCGTTGGGACAGTCCCTTGTGGTGGTACAGTATTACTGAGCGATCTGTTATTGAGCACAACACCGTCTCTGGTGAAGGCATCTAGTTGTTTAACGAGTCTGTAGATTTCAGATTGGCAGCTAGAGCGAGCGACGCCGTCAGCGGCAAACTTCTAGGCTCTTGGATCCGTCATCCCGGAAATACCACCAAACCTCGCGCAATGTAGATTGCCCACCTTGAAGGTGGAGACTTGATGACCCACTTTATTTAACATGATAAAGAGTGAAATTGCAATAGCGCTGGTGAGTTAAAGTGCTGAGGAGAAGGTTTTACTTGACCGAGCAAGAGGGATGCGCTCTTGACCGTTTACAGGACTACGGCGCTGAGGTGTCCTGTTTCATGTGCCCAAAGAGAGGACGCCACGTAATATGCAGAGACGCAAAATGCCCTCACATCCTGAATCAAGGCCGTACGTTGACGATGACATTGCGGCACACATCGAGGAATTACAGCGGGCAGACAGTAGCGCGATTACCAGGAGTGTACGGTTGCATTAAGCCTTTACATCAGTGGCGTAATTACGTGAGCGAAGATTTGGAAAGCGGAGGTTAAAATGAAGACCACTAAATACTTGATTCAAGCTTACAGTTTGGCATTCTCTCCATACTGCCTTTCGTGCACTATTTGCAATACGAGAGCGTCTAGAAATGACTGTTCTTGCTGGTCTGAGGAGCAAGAAGGAAAGCAAAACCTTTGTGCAGACGACTGGCATAATCCGCATTCTATTCCTAGGTGACACGATAAGGCCGGAGCTAAACCTGAAAGAAGGGCGTGACTGTTTTGTTACAAAGTCTTAACGACTTAAAACAACAACTCATTCAACATTCCAAACGCCACCAGAAGAACCAAGCCCACAGCCGCAAATTTGTCTTTACCGGGCTCAACGCTGCCCGATGCAGCATTTATCGATGCTGTAGCCTTACTGGGGGTCGTTGTTGTGCCCGTATTCTTAGACGAACTTTCCACAACTCGAGTTCCGCTTGACGTGCTGGTGGAGGACGACATCTTCATAGAAGGCGTGGCGGCCGCGGATGACATCTTCATGGAGGACGTGGCTGTAGCCATTGTCATCGAAGGGTTCATAACTGTAGAGGACATGGTCATCGAAGGGTTCATGGTCGATACCATGGACATTTGCGCGAAGCCACTGCTGGCAAGTAGGAGAGCCGGGGCGATGATCACATTGAACAGCATGATGCTGCCAGTACTGGTTGTACGGTAGATTTTTCGATTGGAGTGCTGGAAGATCTTGAACAAACTGCGTTACTGGGGAGCAGTAAGAGGAGGTAGAGACGAAGAAAACACAAAGTAGACGATATCAAAGAATCTGCGTAGAAGGTGAAGCGCAATACGTACGGTTAAGTAGTAACGAGGTCTTGTGGTAAATGACTCGAACCCCAAGACTGAAACTGGGACCTTTCGACAAAGCGCGTCTCGAAACCTTGATGCGCGCTCCAGCCAGGAAAACATTCTGTTTCATCGTCCTCGTTTGGGCACTGAACAGTTCTAGGTTTACGAAGCCCTTTGCCGCAGTCCATCTTACCAGACTTTCTAACTGGTGAACATGCCTAGGTAGAAAGCTCATTTCAAGCTTACCAATATGCCAACCCATCTCGTAGCATGCCATTGTCCTTCTACCCCGATTAGACGCGATTCGTGTTTGAAGTCATGCTTCAAAGATGCCAGTAGACTGGGGCTTGTTCGGATGGCGAAACAAGTTCAACTCTTTGCCGCCGTATTTGACGTTTCGGCTCCGTAGCGCTATCCCATCACCGCCCGCGATTCACAACTAGTGGGTCATAGAGCATTTCCCTCTCATCTTCAGGAGCTATACTGCCAACTAGGGCAAAGTTGTCACTGGGCAACATTGGTGAAACTTCCATGCAACTCGCATCCGGTTTAACCAGAGTTCGCCCCATATCTATTCCTTTTCTTTTATTGGCTTTGGTAATAGAGCGTAGCGGGGGCTCAGGCTTTCTGAATCCTGAATTACAGGGAAAGCAGCGCCACACCGTCACACGTCACGCACAAACCACGCAGCCAGACGGCGGAAACCACGCACATACCGCACAAACCGCGCACGATACGGCGCAAACCACGCATTGCAAAGCACAATCTCCGCACCATACCCCACAAGTGCTGCACCTCACCACGGACTTCCAAAGGACACACCTGCAAAAAAACAGGCTGAGACTGACACAGCCCATCTTGGCGCAAAAATTCATGTTCGAGATATTCGGAGGCAGATATTCTAATTCCATGTGCGGTTTCATCGCGGCTGTTGCCATAGTCTACTCCTAGGTCCCATAACGGTAACAAGCGAACCAGAAATACTTCACTAAGGGCTTCGCACGGACTTCGTAAGAAACTTACGACCCCCTTTTAACAAATCCCTATCCAGCCTTTTCTCAGAGGCTAATCAGCCCCTTCGTGCGATTGTAACGTTCTGTGAAGGTAGAACATTCCGGAGCAAACTCCATGTACTTCAGATTGAGTAGGGGACGCTAGCCTGCAGGTTACTGTGAGCATCCTGATGTAGCCCTCAGACGTTCGGCCGATTAACGCGTCCGTCAAGAAGCAGAAAGCCAGCGTTATTGCTGCGGATTGAGGGGCATTCCAGCAAACGGGCCGCCCAATCTACTGATGGTCGAGCAGGGAGGTGCAGAGTCAGACATCAGCAACGGTGTGCCAAGATGGCCTGAAGCGCGGACCCTAGAAGCTCGTGACTAACCACGACGACAGAGGTTGTCGACATGCCCGAGGTAGGGGAAGTCGCCAGCATCTTGCGCAACGCCCAGGAGCCTACTGATCATTCCGATATTGAAGGCTCTCTCTCTATGCACTTCTTTAATTCCGGCCGTGACGCAACATCAGACAACTGCTACCCGTCAAGCGCTGCTCCTGAGCGACTCTCAGACCGCACGCTGGCCCGCCGCAATCCCACAAACCATGCCCTGTTCCGCATCCGTGCCGCCGTTGTCGGGGCTTTCCGCAGAACTCTCGAAAGTCAGGATTTCATCGAGATCCATACACCGAAGTTGCAGGCCTCGGCAGACACGGGTGCCGGAGTGCTCAATATCTGCAACTTCGGAGGGAAACCGTCCTTGACTCACGGTCCCCACGTTGCGAGGGAAATGGCAATAGTCGCAGGTTTTCACAGGGTCTATGAAGTGAGTCCTGAAATGGTAGTTTAGTAAGGATGTCGTTGACATTCCCCTTTACAGATAGGTCCTGTCTTCCATACTGAAGGCTCCAGGCCTAGCCAGTATCTGGCCGAGTACGTCGGCCTTGACTTCGAGATGGCCATGTCAAATTCGTACAACGAGCTCATACAAGTTGTTGACGGATTCCTGAAGGCTACCTTCACTGCCGTACAATCCATGGGCGAGCTCCAAACTTTAAAGCAGCGATGGCCGAGCCACGACCTCGTATGGCCCAACAAGACAATAATAATCCCGTATGAGGAGGGTTTAGGGATGCTATGGGAAGACGGTCTACATGTGGAGCGAACGGACTTGTCGGCCCAGGATGAGAAACGCCTGGGAGAGTTGGTCAGAGAACGATATGACAGTGACTACTACATCCTTGACAGACTCCCTGCAACTGCTCGGTCCTTCTGCATACAGAAAATTGCCCAAAACCCCGCGTGGACCAATTCATTCGATGTCTTTATCCGCGGACAGCGGATTTGCACCGGCGGTCAACGCATCCATGACCCGCAGGAACTCCGGGCGAGCATAAGGGATGCAGGAATAGCCGAACATGAGATAGAGGAATATCTGATCGGGTTTGACTTGGGTATCCCTCCTCACGGCGGCGCATATCTGGGTCTGGAGCGTCTCGTCGCGGCGCTACTTCGGCTGGAAGACCGCCCCTGGTTTGGGCTACCAGGAGGCATTGTGCCATGCTGACCGTACTATCTGCTCTCAAAACTTTGACTATCACTTTTGCTACCGTCTGTTTTGGTTGGCTGTCGAATATCACTACTTGTGTTGCCATAATAAAGGCAATGCGTTGCAAGATCACAAAGGACAAATGTGGTTTATAGCCGATGAAATGCAGTAGTACCGAGGACCCGGCAATTCAGAAGCGAAATAATATTGACTTTTAAGTCTAACTTGTTCAGACCAAGCCGTTACATATTTCATCCGACAGCGTACCAAAGTTATAATGACTGATGTCCAAAGCAGTCTTCAGTACCCCGTACTGCTTTTCACTCCATTCCGTTCAGGTGCTGATTGGAATCATTTCTAATCATGTAAGCGAGGTATCCATGAGTTGGAAATCTGATTGTACTGACTCCGCATGCCTTGCACGAACAACCCTGACCGCAGGTGCAGGAGCTAGGCCCGCTACATGTGAGGATGTAGCCAAGACGGAACCATGACGAACTCATGACCTATGTCTTGTTCCCTGAGAAAAGCTTCGCGGAAGTCGTAGTCATGACGACATCTTGAAGTATTCTATTAATCTCCGCGGGATGACGTCAAGCTTTTCCTGTTCGCCGGTTTCTTGTCGAGAATGCGACAACCAGGCTAGAAGAGTCGGTCAATGTCGTCACGACTGGATTCTTCACTGAGAAATTGTTACTTGTTCTCACCCATTCGTGGATCGCATCCCGGCAGAGTTGTTCTCACCCCTAAACTGAAATATGGACGTCCAGCTGTTTAACATTTTCTAAACTTCGGCATCCAAAAGCTGCCTCCTATTCTTCTCTCACCCCTCCCGGGACTCGCTTTTCCTCAGATAGTCGATCTCACATTTTGTTATTTAACAAGTGTTTCTTGCGAGCCCTCACCCACACAAGCACCCCAGTCTTCCCTTAACCTAACTTAGGATCATGCCTTTATCCACGTGGACATTGGTCCTGTACCTGCTTGCAGCTGCTTCTGCTGCGGGCCCGGCCTCGTACCAGAATGGAACCACAAGGACGTATTATGTGGCTGCCGTAGAAGAAGAATGGGATTATATGCCTAGGTAGGCCCTGCAAGCACCTGCGGCCCTCACCAGTCAATTTGTAACTAATGGAACATGTTCCAGCGGAATGGATATGGTTAATGGCGTGCAGATAGGGCAGTCCCCGCAGGCAGCCGCTGTTGCTGGTAGGAACGGTCAGAGGATTGGCCATGTGTATAAGAAAGCACTCTTTCGCGAATACACGGATGGTTCTTTCACACAACAGTCGCCACGCCCTGAGGTAAAGTAGTGGTAGAAACTGATTGGCGTCATCTGCTAACACCGTCTGTAGTGGCTGGGCATGCTTGGCCCCATCATTCGGGCGGAAGTGGGAGATACTGTGAAAGTAGTCTTCAAAAACATGGCTACGCACAACCACACTATGCACCCTCACGGGTTTTGGTACGCCAAGGACAGTGAGGGCCTTTCGGGGCCAGGGCAGGAATTTGGGGGCAACGCCGTTGCCCCTGGTTCAACGTGGACCTATACATGGGAAATTCCTGGTGAGACGCCCCATTACAGCTTGCACAGAATTATCGTCTGACCTGCGCAATCGTGTTTAGAACGCTCCGGACCCGGGCCTCTGGATCCTCCGTCTCTGGCCTGGACGTACCACTCGGATTTTGCTGGAACACAAGATGTGTTCAGTGGCCTAGTGGGAGCCTCGATTGTATACCGGCCAGGTGAACTCGCGCGGCACACACTAGATGTGCCTGCACCTGCCGGCTCAAACTTGACCGAAGAGGTCTTGACTTTATTTCTCATTGTCGACGAAAACCAGTCGTATTATATCGATGAAAACACTCTCAACAAGACAAGCATCACCGAAGGAGAGCTGCAAGTTAACCGGTTGGACCCGGGGTTCAGAGAAAGCAACTTGAAGCATAGCATCAACGGCCGCATGTTTGGAAACCTCTTTGGCCTGAACCTTACGGTAGGGAGTAACGCCCGGTGGCATGTTGTAAGTCTGGCCTTCACCGTCGTCTTCTGAATTTACTAAGTCCCGCAATAGCAAGCGTTGGGCAACGTGCTCAATGTTCACACGCCCCATTGGCACGGCAACACACTGTATTGGGCTCAGCAGAGAGTTGATGTCGTAAGTCTCTGCACCCCAATGATGAAAGAGCGAGAGTAACAATCGTAACAGATAAACGTCTTGCCTGCTCAGACTAGATCGCTAACCATGGTGGTGGACAACCCCGGTATGTGGGTCCACCACTGTCAGGTTCTCAACCATCGCGATATGGGCATGATTGCCATGTACAAGGCTACATAAGGATATTCTCATAGCCCTCGGAGCCATGAACGGAGCGCCCAATATGCGGATTGGGGAGTCAAACCGGGGAGTCATTCACACAAACTACGGGAATACTGTCTAGAACGAAGAAAGCGTGTATAGGTACAAGTGTCCAAGACGGCTGAAATGCTCTACTATGTGACACTCCAGAAAAGTGACATGCACATGTTGAACGGATGGTCCTGAGCCATCAGTCTTCTTCTGCGAGACTGTGCGTCTCTCTGTCCCAACTATGGCGCTGAAAAAGGTGCAGACCATTATGGCCTCCTGAGGCAACTGAGCACGATAAGTTTTGATGAACGCGGATATCAGAAGGCACCTGAGAAAAAGGGGCTGACATCCCATGGACCCCGCGCTACATACGGACTGGCCGATGGAAGATCTGTAGTTAGCGAGGAATGACGGCGATGTGTTATGCCTTACCGTGATGCATGTATAACGCCGTTGCCCCCTTAAAAAAACGTGGGACAAGGATGTGAGGACAACTGGAGATTGAAGATGCGGTTGCAGCTGCCCGAAAGAAGGATATTGTAAGTTCCTTTGGCAAAGTATCGCACAAGTCTAGAGAAAAGAGGATTCCATGACCCTCCATTGTGCCGTTCAGTTTACTCCATGTCCCAAGAGGAACCGCGTCGTTCTATCACCGAAGACGGAGAGTTCAAACCATGGATGGGAACAAAAGCAATGACGGACAGCTAAATGACCACACACGCAACCGTCATGGCCACTACAATAACCCAATAGCCTGTACGACGAGTCTGGCCGACCGATGCTTCTATCGTAGAATTGCCGACCAGACCAGGAAGCTTGTCATCACCTTCGACGAGGACCACTGCCATACCACTCTACATCCAGACTGTAAGCGCTGCGATATAGCTCAAAGGCGACAGGGGTTCTCGAACTTACGGCAATGTGCCATTGCAGATGGCAATGTAGCAACCAAGCCCCAGGGTTATCCGTAAGGTATCTTTGGAGTTAGCGATCGAGAAAGAGGTATTCCTCTATGCTTAGGCAGACATACCGGATAAGAGCCCACCCGGACGCTGGGACTGTCTGGTCTAGTCTGATCATCACCGAGTATCGTTCGCCGAGAGCCATATGCAGCACCTGAGCAGTTCAGTCGGAGCAAGGTAAGGTTGACTGAGGTAGAACACAAACCTTGACTTCCTGTAGCTGAACAAATAGTCCATCAGCAGCATAAACGAACATAGAATGTCCGTCTAGCGAGACGCGCAGCGAACTGACTGCGCCTGAATTGACCAGATTTAGCGCGATCCACCCTCCTGTAGTGTTAAAGACCTTTCGAACCCCGCATGGTGCGGAGGAACTCGATAATATTCCGCACCTGCGCGTTGAGGTGCGTTTCCAGGACCGGTATAGTGCTGATGTACGGGTCCAGGCTCTGGAGGCTGTCCTTGTCGGCGCCAAACAGGTCGGCGATCAGTTCCGGCGAGGTTTGCGAGTGGAACCAGAGGAGGCACTGCTGCCCGTTATCGACTAAATACACGGCGCCGGGTTCGACGCGGGCGAACGAGAGGCGCATCGGAGGCGGCATCTTGAGGTGGCCCGTCTCCGGAAGCGGGAAGCCGTCCTCGGGTTCGGGGTTGTGCAGCGCGATCATGCGCGGGTAGAGGTAGAGACTCAGTTCGAGGGCGCCCATGGACCTTATCGTGCGCATCTCGTGCACGCGCCGGTCCGAGGACTCGTTGCCGCCTTTGAAGGCGCGGGATTTTATTAGGCCGAGCATGTACATGCAGAACTCCTTAAGTTTCTCGGGCATGACGAGCTGGCCTGGCGGGTGGGCCTGGGAGAGGAAGTGCTTGCGGTAGCCGGATAGGACGTCGACCGTCTTTTCGGTCAGGCCGAGCCGGATATCCTTGAGGGAGGCGGACGTGGTGGACAGTTTCGTGGCGGCTTCTTTGGCGAGCATGGAGACGACGGCGTCCTGGTCGACGAACTTCTTGACGCTCTCTTTCGCGTTGTCGCTCACGCTCGCGATGATGTTGAGCACCGCACCCGCCGCTGGCCGTCGGCCGCCGTGTAGAGCAGGGCCGACTGGAAGTGCGCGTCGAGCTTCGAGTCCAGCTTGCCGTCGTAGCCGAACGTGACGCCGAGGGCCTTGTCGGCGTCGATGGCACCGATCTCGAGGTCGGCGCCGAAGGTGTGCTGGATGAAGTTGCCGTGGTATGCCGAGACCTGCAGGCCGTTCGAGCACCGGACCTTCATGAGAGCCTGGTAACCGTCGAAACGGCCTCGGCTTGACCGGCCCACACCGTCTCCTTCTACCTGCATAACCAGATCAGATATCACTGGTCCGGTGTACGATCGCATGGGGGATGATACCTACCGAAGACAGGTTCAGGCCGAAATGCTGGAGACATCTCGCCAGGATATTACAGTCCGAGGCTCACACGGCACGGAAACCGATGAGCTGGTTCGCAAACTACTAGAGAAGGTCGAGCAGCCGAACACAGACAGCGGCAAGGGCTTAGTTGAGCCCTATTTCTGCACTGGTGATGAAGCAGCAAGTCTGGTTGAGGCTGGGTCTTCTGGCGACGCTCCGATAATAACTAAAGGCCAGCAGCAATTTCGATGGAACGATCGCGACCGTCCCATCGCTCAGGTCTTCCGGCGCATGGGCGGCCTCGACAAGTCAGTCTCTGTACAGATACCTTCTCGCAAGGCCACCATCCAACAGCAAACATAATCCTCTTTCCTGTTAAATTGAACAGTTCAGCAAGGTAAGGCAGGATGTTATTATGGCACTCTACGCCCCTGGTTTGGTCATTCTATGCGAAATAACGACCTCTTGCACTCGAATTGCTCTCATGGCAACCTTGTACTCCTCTCAAGCACAGCACGTCAGCTCTTCGCAAAGAGTCCCGCAGCTGATTTGACAATTGTCAGTCTTGACGGCTCGCTGACGCAAACCCTGTGGATCTCCACTGCTCTCCGCTCCGATGGACGTTACAAGCTCGGGCTGTAGCGTGGTAGAATGGATGCCATATGCATGAAGGCACTCGTTGATAAGCCGTGCCTGATTCATGAAGTGCGGGAGCGAATTATCAGAAGTGAGGACATGTTGTACCGGGGGTCAACGTATCCACGACCCGCAGGAACTCCGGGCGAGCATGAGGAATATAGGAATAACCGAGGATGAAATTGAGGGGTATCTGATCGGGTTTGGCCCGGATATCCCTCCTCACGGCGGCGCAAAGCTCTGCCTGGACCGTCTCGTCGCGGCGCTACTTCAGCTGGAAGACCACTGCTAGTGTGGGCTGGCGGGAGGTCTCTTGTCGTGCTGACAAGGCTATCTTCTCCCATACGACATCTGGCCGTCACTGGGCTGCCGGATGTTCTCTGTCGATTGTAGGATATCGACCTTCGCTGTAGTTGGTGCTTAAGCATGGCAATGATTTTGGCTCTTGATTCTAGCGCTGGTAGCGGTAGTCGGATAACCTAGTTCAACTTCTTACCAGCTGCACTCAGGGATCCGGGGCGGCACTCGTACGTAAGTTCCTGGTTCGTGCTCCCTCCTTCATGGTCATGGCTGGGTCGTGACAACTTTGTTAGGTATTCCCGGGAACTGCATCCTACAATCGTACAAGCCTAACCTATCTGTACCACAACTAGATAACAGCAAAGATGACAGCAATCGTAATTACTACAGTCCAATACTCTCCTGCATGGGCTCGGTCGGCAGTCGACGTGTTGCTGGTAGTATTGCCCACTAGGCCAGGAAGCTGATCATCACCCTCGACGAGGACCACTGCCATACCACTCTGTATCAAGAATATAAGCAATTGTGGTCAGTCTCTAGCTGATGGTCTTGGACCACACTTACGACAATATGCCACTGTAAGTGGCAATGAAATATCCACGCGCCGGGGTTGTCCGTAACGTACCTATGGGAATCAGCCCATTGTGATTTTCTAAAAGCATTACTGAGACAGGGCTTACCGGATAACAGCCCACCCGGAGGGCGGAAGCTCCGTAGTATCACGATATGGTGGGTTGTGTAGGTTCAGAAGAGAGGAAGGCACGTCTTTGACGGTGGCATACGGGAACGGGCCGCTGCCCGTCCCAAGCACCCAGAACTTGTGACCGTGAAGGTGCATGGGGTGACCCATCTTCAATCTTGCAGTTAGTGTCTGTTTGCCTACGCCAGATGACCACATACCATGTCCATTGAATCGTCTGCAACCTTCAAGACAATATCGATCACCGAGTTAGAAGGCATGTGGTAGGTCGTGTTCGCTTGCCACGCGTCGGATTGAGTTCCGTAGACTATGGGGACCTGGGGTTCTTGAAAGGGATTATTATTTACCACCCAGGTCGTAACGTCGGTTTGGTTTATGGTGAAAACATGCGTTTGGTTGGCCGCTCCGGAAGAAGGAGGGGTAGATTCGAAGGGAGAGAGTCGCTGAGGATCAAGCAGCGGAGCGGCTAACTTCGCGGATCCATTTGTGAACGTCCAAACCATTGCCGGGTCATCCACTACCGCCGTAGAGTGGCCCGCCTTGAATGCAATACGTGAGTTCGGGTTTCACGGAAGTCTAGATAGGAGCGCTCACATTGTACGTAACGATTGCCTGGCCCTCAAGGACCTGCTGCATGTCGCCGACCGGAAAGGTAGCAAACCTGAGGAAGTAACTCGCTGCTGTCTGGTTGAGACGGATCATGACAGAATATCGTTGACCGAGGGCCATGTGCAACACCTAGACGAATAAGCCCGGGCAGGGGAGAGGACCGTAGACTCGAGGACTTACTTTCACTTCCTGAAGCTCGACAAACAGCCCGTCCGCGGCATAGACAAACATAGAGTGTCCATCCAAAGACACGCGTAATGCGCTCACAGCGCCAGAATTAACGAGATTAAGCGCGAGCCAGCCTTGAGTAGTGTTAGCAGATATAAGGAGCTGAGTTGAGCTGGTGTTGGTGCATGTCTCTGGTGGGAGAGAACTGGCGTTGAAACCAGACTTGAACATCATCGGCATCGTACATCCCCGAGGGCCGAGAGAGGTCATCTCCGGGGACATGGTCGTCGTGATTGAGATGGGAGATTCCGTCGTCTGGGTCGGACTAATCATGACCATTGTGGAACTGCCCATGTCCATGGTGGAACCAGAGTCGCCCATCTCCCTTCGCTTCGCCATGCCTGACATGATCATTGATGTCGGGCTCATCGCTGACATTTGGTTCGCACGGTTCTGCCCCAGTCCAGGGCCGGCCTGGAGCATGTACTCGGGCAGACACTCTACTCTCCCGTAGCCGTTTGCCAAGACGCTATCGACGCAGTTTGGGAATGCACCGGTTGTAAAATATCGTGACCACACCACATCTGATAGTTCGTGTGTCCAGTCATTGAGGAGGATAGAGGTCGCGTCGCGTTCGGCTTGCAACAGCAGGCTTCTCTCCAGATCGCTGGTAGCGAGCTTTTCAAATGGGCGACCTCGGGACGGTGACGGGCGTATAAGAAGCCCTCCTCTGATGGCGTCGTTGTAGTAAGCACGGAGGTGTGAGTGGTACCAAAAGAACCCGTACTCGTCTGCAAGAGTAAAGCGATAGGTGAAGTTCGTTCCGGGGAGAATAGGATACTATTAGTAGTCAGCGAAACCCGAAAGAACTGTTGCATTTCCAGAACGGGTACTGACTTGAGAGACACCAGGTACTCCATCCATGTGAGGAGTTCCACGCTGCAGGATGCCTGGTTTGAAAGAGTGTCAGCCGCCAGGTTTCAACAGCTCATGATGCGACAGTAGATGTCGCTGACCGTGCCAATGAATTGTAGTGTCAACAGGCAAGTCATTCTGGACAAACACTTCCAGCTCATCTCCTTCGTCAACGTCGATAAGGGGACCGGGCTGTTGGCCATTGATGAGATAGACCTCACGACTGAAACCGTCTATGCATATCTTAGCTTCAATCCGAGGTTATCGAAGTGTTAAAAGCGTGGTACCTGGGGCCCTCGTTTCACTGTGTATCGTGAAATTGTACCTGCGCAAGGCAGCACGAGACAGAGGAGCGTGAAGTAGAACAACTAGAAAAGCCACGAAGAAGTGGCAGCAGTGTTGGACGAACATGTTACCATGAGCGGGAAGAGGCGATGGGTAGACCTGAACGAGCTTGGAACTTTGACGACGGCATTCCAGGGTTTATGTTCTAGCGGACACCAAGGGCCTTAACAACCCGCATCCAATACCGAAATCATAGTGGAGATGCGACATTTGTGCGGATTTTAGCTCTCGCTTGCCGCGTCCGTCGATCAGTGACATTCGAACAGCGGGGCGCCAAGTCAAAGCCTCAGGGCTTCCAGCTCTGGTAAACTTTGACGTAGTGTAACCCGGCAATGAAGCGGCGAAACGAAAACCTGGTCTGAAGTTGGTAAGCTCGGACTAATTCTTCCCCACTCTACCCCTACATATGATGCACAGGCCCTACTGGCTCAACACAGTTCGATCTGAACACGCCTCCACTTGGCTTAGCCGATACTGACTGACAATATGTCACACACGACTACTCAAGCTGCCAAGCCGATGACAGACCAATCTACGCCGGTCGTGGCCAGCTCTAGGGTCTTGCGTCTGCTGCGAAGGCTGCACACGCAGGCAGAAAAGCAAGAGAAGTCCTGGTCGCAGAAATTCTTCTACCTGACCCGGCTCGTCCGCTTCTTGGCACGAGGCGAACTGTGGTCCTCGGCTGCCGATGACCATATGCGAGACAAGTTTGTCGCCTTGGACAAGGACAAGTGCGAACTCATTTACCTGCTTGCACGAGCTATAGGGGCACGCAATGTGGTGGAGGCTGGGACCAGTTTTGGTGTCTCGGCGATATACCTCGCGCTCGCCGTGGGACAGAACGTACTGCTTCAGCAGGATGAATCTGACGAGCGTGGACGGTCCGCGGGGAAGGTTATTGCGACGGAGAAAGAACCTTCCAAAGCAGAGAGGGCCAAGGCGCACTGGAGGGAAGCTGGAGAAGAAGTAGATTCCTGGATTGAGTTACGTGAAGGCGACTTGCTTGAGACGTTAAAAGTTGAAGAGGGTATGCCTCAGGAGGTTGACTTGCTGCTCCTCGATAGTACGTTTCTCGCTGATGACGTGATACTGTCGGGCTGCTGCTGACGGCGATAGTCTGGACTCCTCTTGCGCTCCCAACCCTCAAGCTCATCCAGCCACGGTTGAAGCGCGGTGCTGTTGTGATTACGGACAATGTGGGCATGGCGAAAATGCTGTATAGGGACTTCCTCGGATATATTCGGGACCCTGCGAACGGCTTCAGGACACTGACGGTGCCATTCAGCGGCGGCCTCGAACTATCAGTGTACCTACCGGAGGACTAACGTCTTCAGCAAAGATTGTTGAGATATTTCGAGGCCGCAAGATTTTGTATCCTCAGGGTAAATTCTCTTGAACGGCACCCTTTTTTGAGCAAAATACAATGACCACAGTTCGCAAACGAGCGACTATGTTATGTAGATGGTAAAGAACGACTACGGTAGGCTGTGTTCAAATCCAAAACTCAGTACGTGACCTGCACGACGGACGGCGATCCAGTTCCTCTGTCCCGATCCGGACCAAACGCGTATCTAGCTCCTTCTCCCTTCGCCCAAGCAGTGATACCTAGTGTTTGATCCAGCCAAGAGCCAACTCGCCCAGGAAACCACCAGCGAGAACGGCAAATAAATAGCCGAGATTAAATGTCATAACTGCAAGCATCCTAGCAGGACCCATGGGTGATCAGTTTGGTCTCATTTTCTATGTACCTCTCGCTAGGGGATAAAAGAGACACTAACAGTAAGTAGCCTGCCGTCATGGTTATCAGTTGGAACAAGGCCCTGGTGAGCTGGATTGTCGTGTCCCACCTGTGGCCGGAGTCTCTCTCAGCCTCGTCCTCCGGGGACTGCCCCATCTTGAGATAGTTGTCTGCGTCGTCGCCGTTGCAGCGACTGGGTTTGTTGGGGCTCCAGCGTTTCTCTGCCATCCCCCGCAAAGTAGTCAGGAAGCGCAGGAAGATTGCCAAAAGCATGAGCAGAACGATGGCGCCAGCGTAACCCTGGCCGGTTGTTGGCGTCAGAGGCGTGGTCCACAGCGTGTCGCCAACACCAAAGTGAAAGGCACTGGACATGCCACCCGACATGCCCTCCATTGAACTCTTTTGGGCTATCGAAGAGGTGGCAGCAGTCTCGTCGACGTGGTATGTTTCTGGCGCCACGAACATGGGGACGCTAACGGGCGAGCTTGAAGGAGCGGAGTCCATACCGGGCATGCCCGCCATGTCCGTCGCTACCGGCGATTCCGTCATGCCATCCATATCGAGCAAATCCACAGGCGGCTGATTCGAACTAGATACACGCCGGTGAGGTCGAATGCTCCCGCCCAAACAGATATTGTAGAAGAAGTGAAAGGGATGCTGGACTTCAGGAGTGAAAGAACTGGTTGCGACCTGCGCTGAGTGACTGCGAAGAATCGAGATTGGGACGACAACTTCACGATGATCATCAATTTAAAAGTCTCTAGGCGATCGCGAACCTGCTACCCTGAACCACAACACAGCCCGCACATCGAAAATCGCAGACATGTCTGGGTCTGGTCATTTGGTTCGGCTGGTCTTGGCGCTGTGTGGGCGCGGCCTCCGAAACACGCACAAAGCACGCAAGTTGAAACATCACAACGCAGAGGGCGTCCACCACTGGGCGAAGCTTGTTGAGGGCAGATACTTGGCTTCGGGGTGAAACTGACGCCGCGCCTCTAATTTGACCGTGTACCGCGATTCGATGTAGTGGTTTGCCTTTTGGTTGTGCTACCGAGGCATGCACATGAGACGAATTATGCGAACTCATGTTCACTGAAGCGGATGTCAAACGTGTCAAATGGCAGACAAGCAAAGGTGGGATGGAGAGACCACAAGTATTCATTTATAAGCTATGTGACGGTTCCGACCATGACTAAGATTGGCTCGCCAAATCAGTAAACAGGACGGTCACGCAAATCCGACCTCAGCTCTGCATCTCTGGTCACTCCGTGATGAAGCTAGTTCATCGCTGCATCCTGCAGCGGCATCCGCGTCACCCCTTCACCCCGCTATAATTTTGCCGCCCTTGACATGTTTCCCAGCATTCTCGATGGCCAGTTTCACTTGGTCGAACGTCACACCATCAGCCACGGTGACGTTAACCTTCTGCTTCTCGACCGAGGTCTCGACCGATTGGACATCTGGGAGGGAATTGACGGCCGTCCTTACGGCAGAGGCACAGCCTGAACCAGTCAGTCAACCCGGAGCAATACGAAGCAGCGTGGCACTACCAACCTCCGCAGGACATCTGGACGTCGTACTCGTAAAACTGAGTCATTTTGAGAACGAGTATCCCTTGCGGTTTGTGAAGTGGTTATAGGGAAGGCAGTTTGACGACAGTTTGGCTGATCTCTAAAGTTATTGAACGAGTCCGCAGGAATGGCTTTTGGTTGCTCCTTACAGTTGGCGTCAATAAAGGGTACGGAGGCGCGTTATAACTTCGTGGACTCAACGGCGAACCAAACCATCAATCGGAGAGGAGCGTCCGCTTGAAACACTGAGTTAATTATGCGTACATCGGACGCGCAGGAGCTGAACCGCAGAAATCACGCGGGTCGTGACTGCCTTCTGGGGTGCTCGACGATGCTTACAAAGGCCCAAAAAGTGTACACACTCGTACGAGCTATCAGCAGGTTGGCAATGCTTACCGTGTGCTTTGACTCGCGAGACATTTGTGCGGCGCGTCAGGGACTGACAGGTTTGTTTGTGGCCACATGCGTGGTTTGTGCGGCGTGACTCAATCATCTGCCGCACAAAGCGCGCAAAGGTCGCCCATCAGGATGGAACGGCGAGACGTCCAAGTCGCCACACTGTCACACTGTCGACTCCTATGGACTCCACGGGAAGGCTCAAAGCGCATCGCTCTGGCTCGATATTTACACGTAGAAGCTTCGAGAGATGTCTTCTCGCCATGACAAGGGGCGCCTGCAGAAGGCGGCACATCAGCACCTTGTCTGATAGCCGCAGCAGGTATCTTGCACGGTGTTTCACTGATTGTCTCATTTTCCAGGTGAGATTATCAATCAAGAGCTTCCGTGCCTACATAACCGTGAGAAGTTGCATCTTCCCTCTGCGAACTATTTCTCGCCTGTTCTTTGGACCTCAACTCAATCCACCATTCAGATTGACTCTCAGAACTCCCTTCACCGTCTCACAGCATGCACAAGCGGTCAAGATCAACGTCACCGTCGCTTCGACAGACCACTTTCCTCGTCCCCAACATTCATTGTCCCACCTGTGCGTCCTTCGTCGAAGACTTCCTCCTTTCCCTCTACCCAAGACCCGTCTCCGTTGTGACTTCGATTGTCTCACACAGCGTCACCGTCAGCCATGAAACGTCTCTGAGCACTAGCACGATAGCGAAAGCGCTCGGCGAGGCAGGCTACGAAGTGGACACCGTCGTCACGGATCCTCTGCCGGGCGAGGCATTACCGAATGCGTCGCGTGGCGGTGCCGATGATAATTTCCCATTTGCATGGCTCAATCAGGCTGTCGAGCGGTGGAGCCGCAGAAAGAACGCTGCCAACCAAGAGACGACGAGGCTGCGACACATCGAGCATTGTGAGCAATGTCGTGCCGAGCAGCGGGAAGCCGGTTCCCAAGAGCAACAACCCTCCTCCCGTGCATCATCTGACAGACAGACGGATGGCGGCCCGTTTGTCGTTGTCGACTCGGCGCTATCAAAGGTTCTCCAGGCATCAATCTCTATCACCGGAATGAGCTGCAGTTCTTGCGTCGGCAAAATAACAGCAGCCCTGGAGCAGAAGCCTTGGGTCAGGTCAGCCAACGTGGCTCTGCTAACGCAAAGTGCCACCGTAGAGTTTGACGGAGCTCAGAATGTCGAAGAGCTACTGAAGGCAATCGAAGGCCTCGGCTATGAGGCGAGCCTGGAACACGTCGATGAGCTCCCACCGGCACCGGGGCCTGGTCACCGCGCCGCCCCAGATCTGTGGAAGGCCTCCTACTCTATCGGAGGTATGACGTGCAGCTCCTGCGTCGGTACCATTACCAAGGCTCTTGAGAGCTTCCCGTGGACGAAGAGCGTTGGTGTCAATCTCATCACCAATAGCGGCACGATCGTATTCAAGGACAAGAGCCACCTGAGCCAGATCGCCGAGGCCATCGAGGGTGTCGGCTATACGGCCAAGCTAAGCGACGTTATCGGTCTCAGCGAGAGCAGCGCGGAGCAGGTTGGTCGCAGAACCGTATCCATTCGCATTGATGGAATGTATTGCCAGCATTGTCCCAGTCGGGTCACCGAAGCGCTCAACGATTTCGGTCAGCAGGTGACTATCGACAAGGTCCCGACCCTAGAAATCCCCATCATGACGATTTCATACAGCCCCAACTCCCCATCCTTCACCATTAGGACGATCCTTTCTTCCGTTGCGGCAGCCGACCAGGCTTTCCGCCCCGCCATATACCACCCGCCTACGGTCGAGGAACGCGCAAGACAGATGCACGCTCGAATTCGGCAGCGAATACTGTATCGCGTCCTCCTTTCCGTCGTCGTCGCAATTCCTGCCTTCATCATCGGCATTGTGTACATGACACTCGTGTCGCCAAGCAACCCGGGCCGCCAGTATCTTGAGGAGCAGCTACGCGGAGTCACCCGTGCAGAGTGGGCACTGTTCATCATGGCGACACCGGTATACTTCTTCGCAGCCGACGTCTTCCACCGCCGCACAGTGAAGGAGCTGCATTCCCTTTGGAAGCGTGGCAGCCCGGTCCCCATTCTCCGCCGCTTCTATCGCTTTGGAAGTATGGACATGTTGATGTCTTTCGGTACCACGATTGCCTACTTTTCCTCCGCCGTGGAGCTGATCATTGCTGCAACGCTGCCCGATACTATGGGCATGGCAGGAAACAGCACCTACTTCGACTCCGTCGTCTTCCTGACGATGTTCCTTCTTATTGGTCGCCTAATCGAAGCATACAGCAAGGCGAAAACTGGAGAGGCTGTCACCATGCTGGGCAAACTTCGACCAGAAGAGGCACTGCTGGTACTTCCCGATGATCAGAACGAAGGCGATCGTACTCAAAGCGTCAATATTGACATGCTCGACTTTGGCGACACAGTAAGAGTCGTGCATGGCGGCTCCCCGCCATGGGATGGAATCCTTCTGGACGGAGCCGGCGAGTTCGACGAATCTAGCCTCACGGGCGAATCCAGACTCGTCAAGAAGACTACTGGCGACCCAATTTACTCCGGCACTGTCAACAAAGGCGGGCCTGTCTCAATGCGGATCACAGGCACCTCCGGGAATTCCATGCTGGATCAAATTATCAAAGTGGTGCGTGAGGGTCAGGCGCGACGTGCGCCAATCGAGAGGATGGCAGATCTGCTCACCAGCTATTTCGTCCCGGTCGTGACCCTTTTCGCCATTACAACCTGGTTGGTCTGGCTAGGTCTCGGTCTCTCTGGAGCCTTACCTGAGGATTACCTAGACATTGCGGTTGGTGGCTGGCCATTCTGGTCCTTGCAGTTCGCCATTGCCGTCTTTATCATCGCCTGCCCTTGTGGCATTGGCCTGGCTGCTCCAACTGCCCTTTTCGTCGGCGAGGGGTTGGCAGCAAAATATGGGATCCTCGTCAAAGGAGGAGGGGAGGCATTCCAAGAAGCGAGCGGTCTCGACATCATCGTCTTTGACAAAACCGGCACGCTGACGCAGGGTGGCGAGCCCAAGATCACGGACCATCAATTCTTATCTGAGAACGGCTGCGACGCGCAGACGACGATTAATATCCTGGGAGAGCTTGAAGGGAACAGCAGCCACCCCATCGGAAACGCCATCGTCCGCTTCTGCAAATCTAGAGATGCGACTGGTGCCAAATCCATCCATATAGAGGAAATACCGGGAAAGGGAATGAAGGGTTCTTTCACTGTCGAAGTATTGCCTTACCCCGTTGAAGTACTCGCGGGCAACGAGGTCCTCATGGCGGACTACGGTATCTCCTTCGGCAGCGCTGCATCCGCCACTCTGGGCTTGTGGAAAGGCCAGGCGAAGTCTGTCGTGCTCGTTGCAGCGAGGTCGCTGCCACCCGCAGCAGATTCATCATGGATCCCGCTCGCTACTTTCGCGGTCTCTGATCCCCTTCGGCCAGAGTCTCGTCCTGTTGTCGAGGAACTACAACGTCTGGGTGTGGACGTGTGGATGATTTCAGGAGACAATCCAACAACTGCCCAGGCGGTTGGCGTCATGGTTGGCATTTCTCCAGACCATATCATCGCCGGCGTCTTACCGGAGCAGAAGGCGGAGAAAATTCAATACCTCCAGAGGAGCCAAGTGAAGTCAAGCCTACGATCGGTTTTCGGGCTTGGTAGGCAGCGCACTAAACAAAGAGCCATTGTCGCCATGGTAGGTGATGGTGTCAACGACTCGCCAGCTTTGACTGTTGCGGATGTTGGAATTGCTATCGGCTCTGGATCCGATGTTGCCATCTCTGCCGCCGAGTTTGTGCTTATCAAATCGAGTCTGACAAGCTTGCTGACGCTGATCAATCTCAGCCGCACGGTATTCAGGCGTGTCAAGTTCAATTTTGGCTGGGCTCTTGCCTACAACCTTGTTGCCTTGCCTATCGCTGCTGGAGTCCTCTATCCGGTGCGTAGCGGTGTTCAGCACATCAGACTCGATCCCGTTTGGGCTAGTTTGGCTATGGCGCTGAGTAGTGTGAGTGTCATTTGCAGCAGCCTTCTCCTCAGAAGCAGACTGCCACTGGTGGGGTTTAAGGATGAAAGCAGTTTGGCTGCGGGAATGCAAAGCCATAGATAGATTGTGTAGCCAGCTATCTCGACAGATATATTATGTACTCATATCATAAGCCTCATTTCGTCACCAGGAAGAGCACAGCACACCTTTATGGCATATCGTCTACACAGCTTCATTATGGGACTTGTCGAAGAATAATGCCAGTCGTTGTCTGTCAAAATTGCCGTGGAAGTTAGAACGCGAAGTACCCTTCCGTCGGCTACGGCGCCGAATTGAGAGGATTTTTTTAAGCATTCTAGTCATCAATGCACAGTCAGAGTTGTTCCGACTGTATGGTGCCAACGTAAAGCTGTAAATAGGTTGGTTGGATGTATGGCCAAGTAGGATACGGGACGCTGAACTTGAATTTCGCTGGATCGCACTGCAAGTTCCTGGCCTGTCAGGCTCTCACGCGATATTCAGAGCGCTTAACAAGGCCACTCCATTGGCTACCAGTGTAACGGTACGCTAAGGATTTGGAGCCCCATTACGGTCCTTGGGTCAGTCTATGGAGGGAGGAGATCCCGCCCCAGCTGCACGGCCTGTTCCACGGCCTAAAACGCGTGCACCTCGGACTTGAGACAATACCAGTCAAGGTGGCACACAAACTCCGCGGCGCCCAACGTCTGACAGATCCCGATCTCCAAGAACCCTGGCTGACCAACAAGTACGAGCTACGAAGTGACCTTGGTACTTCATGAGCGTGTAGTCCACGCATCCAACCGTCAGTCTGGGCTCGGACCGGCTCTCAGGATATCCTGCAACGGCTACAAAATAGCCTGAACTTGTTGCCCAATGAAAAACAAGGACCGTAATGGAGAACTTGGCGACTAGGTACAGCGTTGCGGCCGACATTGTAACGGGCCAGAGCCGTGATCTGACTGATGCGTTGCCTCAGACCCCGCAGAGACCCCTCGCTTACGTGAGCGAGTCCGGACAAAGCTCCGCCGCCCTTCGCTGCAAGAGTTCCCTCATCTCCAATTCTTCTCTAAATTGCACATAAAACGGTAATGGGCCTTGAATAGTTGAATCAAGCCATCTTCGAGCCCTTCACACTAGCGGTAATTATGCCGATGATTTGACCGGAAACCGCACAAACTACGCACTTCTAGAGATCCTCGGATACTCGCGAATTAATCCCAGTAGAGGCATATGGTACAATTTGACCGCTGGATAACAGATTACCACCAGAGACTAGGTAATAATGACGATGACTAGAACCGACTATCCGGGCTTATTACATATCATTTACGTCTTATTAATCTGCGTCCGAATTATAAATCTTTGGATGCTGGACGCGGTGGGCCGTTTGCAGGGTATGTTTGATGGTCAACGAAATACCGGTACCCGTGCGCTGCGAGTGCCGGAAAAGTGGGCCTGGGGCGTGGCACGGGTGAGTAGAAAACGCTTGGCGGCACCACCCGCAAAAACCCCGCAAAGCACATGGCTTTTTATGACGTAACGGGTTCTGCGAAAAGGGCCTAACTGAATCCGTCATGCCTCGTGACCAAGGCTCGTGGCCCCTCCTAAGAGTTCTGATGAGACGAAGCCTTCACGACATATATATAGGACGACCCCCTCTTCCCTTCCGGCACAGATATACTGGTACCTACAATCAACCTTTGAACCATACAGATTTCCACCCACTCGCGACCACATCGTTTTCATCAAACTTCTACTTAATTGAAATACTTCTTGCAAAGATGGCTTGTGACTGTGGTTCGTCCTGTCCTTGCACCGGGTCCAGCTCGTGCACCTGTGGCCAGGGCTGCTCGTGCAAAGCATGCGGAGTTAGTACAATGGGAATTCGCGACCTATGGATAGCTCACTAACGACATGATTAGAAGTGAATATCGATCGTCGCTTTTTCGGCAATTGAACTTAAAAGGGTGATACTAGGGGACTGGAAATTGCTCGGCACTTGTCATTCGTTTTCACGGCTTTGTGGCTATAGTGGGCTGCATCGGTGACTGGGCGACGCTACGTGTATAAGGGCTACGTTACGAAGGAGATAGAGGGGGCTCTGAGGGCGCTCGCACCCGTACTGTCGTTAACCACACTTTTCTAGTTATAAACCCTTTAAACGTCTTAACCGCCATAGCAAAGTTCTCTATCGCCCCGGATACCTTTCCTAGAGTGGGTAACCTCTTAGGTCTAATACCAATAATCGCGACCGTATTCGTAATCATAAGCTCGATCGCCTCCCGAAAATCCATCCTACCCTCCCTCTTCTCCTCCTTACCCTTCTCTCCTACAAAGTCGTACATCTTCCCAAACCCCGCCCTTAGTATAATGTTTATAGCAACCTGCCTCGTCGCGTCCGCCGTGGTCCTTACCCCGTCCCTCCCCCTTCGCTACCCAACTGTCTACCATCTGATCCCCTTGCCTTAGACTCTCCGCCTATACGGTGCGATTCGTCCCTTTATTAAAACTCGTAGTAGTAACCTTCTTTATGCGCGTATAATCCGCGCCTATAGTCAAAGGGACGGTCATGGCCACCGCGCTACTCCTCAGGTGCGAGTTGGTCGTGTATTCGGACTTCCTCGAGGTTGGCAGGGTGGGTGGTAGCATTGCGGGGGTACGCGCGGAGCTTAAGCTTGACTTCCAGTCCCAACTGGTAGCCTACTCGAATCTCGTTGAGCTCGCGCGTGACTCGAAATTGCCGAGGCAGGAAGTCGAGGGATACATATACTACGCGCAGTTCTGCGGCTTTGCTCGGACATTTGCTACCGAGTACGAAAACACCCCGCCGCCATAGGGCCCCATTCCAATCCTACTCAAAGCCATCTCGGCCAGTCCTCTACAGAGTACCAAACACGACTCTATTAAAGCCCTAGGTCTATCCCATATAGCCTCCGCCATGGCCGTTATCGTTGCCCATCCGTCTCTGTCCGATATAGTCTTATAGGTCGAGTCTGTTAAGTATATGCTTCGCGAAGGCGTCTTCTACTAGGTCGTCTCGGCCGAGGAGCTGAGGGCTATGTATGCCGCCATGGCGAACAGCTTTTATGGTACGGGGTACTGGTATACTTGCGAGAACGGCTATCCGTTCACCGTAGGCGAGTGCGGCATGCCGATAGAACGGGTGAGGTGTCCGGAATACGAGGCGCCGATTGGCGGGAGGGACTACCGCCCTGCCGATAGAGTCCGGAGGGCTGTTAAGATAGATGACTTGGCAGTGGAAGTTGAGGGGATGGGGTTACAGGATTGTTAGCGCGGATGTTCCGGTAGGGATACCGGTATACTATGCCGACCTAGTGTTAGAGCGGGCGATCGGATTCTGCGCCGCGTTATCACTACACGGTCGAAATTGGAAGAATAGTACGCTATTAGACTTTCTAGATATAATCGGTACTACGTCCTAGGGGTAGTATGAATCTCGGTACCGTACTGTCCCTACTTTATTCTTTCTTAGGACGTAGGTATTAAGGTAGAGTATGCCCTCAATATGCCTAAGTCGTTGTAGAGTTAGTCAAGTAGATGGAGGAAATTCATTTAGGTTTGTTGTCTAGGATGAAGGTTAAAGTCTAAGGTAAATAAATTTAGGCCTTTAACTTGACGCCGTAAATCGTTTCTACGTGGTTTTTAAAGTAGTTTAAGTACTTAAACCTTAACGCCCCCCCCTAATACTTGGGGTAGTTGTATACTATCTACTTCGTATCGCCTATATGCCTCGCGTATACCCTATCGAAGTAGTCGTATATTATAGTAGGTCGACAGTATTGGAAAGTCCTCTCTTCGTAGGACAGGCTCTTATCCTCGATGCAGCGCGGGCATTGCGTTCTCTGCATTAAGAGCGGAAAAGTGTCTGGCCCCGGAGACTCCTCCTTCACTATAACATCGGCGGGCGCTCTCTGCCGAATACGTTTACGTTTGGCGGTCTCTCGCTTGCCATATAGGATAGATATAAGCTCGCCCGCCCGGATCCGGAGTGCAAGGAGCGCGGTGTAGCTCAAGTCTTTCGGCTAGTTACATAGGATCTTGGCGAGCTCGGCACGCTCCGGGATATGCAGCTCGACGGCCGGCTCCACATACTCCTGCTCCTCCTCCCCATTAGCCTAGCCTTCAATATCCCAGGTCGGGCGGTGGTGGAAATAATCCGCCCGGTACCCCTGCCGAAAATCCTTGGCGCGCTTTGCCTTCTTTTGGGCAATTAACTTAGTAAGCTCTCGAATTCGGTCCTCGTATTCTGTGCCTGTAATCCGGTATTGACCGTCTTTAAGCTGTGCTCTCTCCGCCTCCAGCTCGAGGATCGCCGGGTCGGGAGGCAATTTGGCCTAGGCCTCATTAGGGACTATATCCTTACGCGCGCGGGGGTCGCGCATAAGGCCTAGGTACGAAAGCATTCCGATCAGGCTATCTTCGGTCGGCTTATCTAGGACTGCGTTCTATAGGTAGAACTGGACCTTCTCGTTAATATATGCGCTATTAAACGTGGCCCATTTCGGATCGTGGTGTATTATCTAATCGCGGATAGCGTTAGACGCGTTACCTATTTACCATTAGAATAAGCGCCACTCTCGGGGTATGGAAAGATATACCGTTAGCTACATTTGCTGCTCCTTTACGCTAGGCCTTTGGCTTAATCGGCCTCTTATACCCATAGTCTAGCGATTGTCGTGCTATATTGTCTCTCAGTTTATAGTATAGGAGAGGTTCATATAGAGGAGGCTTATCTGGAGGAAGTTCATATAGAGGAGGCTTATCTGGGGGAAGTTCATATGGAGGAGGTCCATCTAGAGATTCATATCGAGGAGGTCCATCTTCTAAATAGGTATCTTAACTCCCGCTTATCCCGCTGTATATGTGCTCTGCCGTACCTGCACTCGCTGAGATAATGGAGCCGTCGAATCGGCGGAAAACAGGCCTCTTGAGCCATTCCTTCTTCCACCGGAGCGGCGTATACTTGACTAGGCCGCGATTTTTTACTTGAAAGACTCGACTAACGCTAGTTAAACTCGACGCCGCGAACGCGCCGTCGTACACTGCAAGACTAACGATAACGGTAATAAGATAGAAGATTAGCTACCTAGTAAGCGTGAAGAAGAAGATAGTCCTAATTGTAGATCGTTTAAGCCCAAGACTATTTAAGAGAACTAGGGAGTACATACGGTTTGGGCTTGCTATCTACCCCCTTATAGTGGATGAACTTGATGGACATTGCCAAGACGTCCTCGCCGGTGTCCGGGTAGCGTACGACTATCAGTAAGATGTCTTCGTAATAAAGATACTTTGGACGTCCACGGCCAACGGTCTCTTGCGAGAGTATCTCTTCTAGCACCTTGGAATCGTTATCTAGCGTATAGTCTTCGTCTTTGCCGGCGGAGGACCCCTCGATAGCTTTTAAGCCGAAAAGCTCCTCCAAACACCCGTCTTTAGGGCTCTTTTTCTCGCCGTCTACAAACTCGGCCGGCCGCGCCCCCGTAAAGGCAAGGCCGAGGTAGCACCCCGATAGGTTCATACGATGCCTCTCCTAAGAGACGATGCTGGTATCGTAGGCAATATTGAAGGTCAGGAGGGCTAGCAGATCGCCGGAGTCGGCGACGTCCTTTCCGCCGCTGTTGGGCGCCTGGAGATCGAAGCGAGGGACTAAGGTCGTATCGTGCCACTTGTACGGTCCGTCAGTATTCGCGTTATAGAACCGAACCAGACGTTGAGACGAGACTTACCTTAAGAACTTCTCTGCTATCATTCCTGTCTATGTAGCGACCTATGGCGCTGGCGTACAACTACTTGTATTGGCGAAAATATTCCCATAAGGTGCCCCAAGACTTGATCCTATATACTTCACACAAATGGAGGAGGAAATCCATCGCCATTGCTCGGTCTACTCTTTTGATGACCTCTTCCCAAGTCCCTGTTAGCTTGGCAGATACGCAGTATCTCCATATCGGTTAGCTACGGTACTAATTGAGCGAGAGAACGGCCCATTTACCTCTTCCATTTTCGTAGCATACCCGCAATGTTGATTTTGGTGTTGTCGGCATAGTCTGGCTTGAGGAACTGAACGTCCTTGAGCTGCTCGCGGAGGGCGGCATGCTGGGCGGCTGTGAGGGTCTTTGGCCTTTTTGCAATTCGCCTCTCCGATTCTTGCTGCGTGAAGCGTTGGATGAAATCCGCGTAGTGACGCTTGGGATTTGCGAGCGGTCGTACGGGGGCACGTGAAGCCATGTCTTCGAATAAAGCTGAATGCGAAGTCCTCCGACTCTAGTGCAGAGTCGGAGAGCGGGAAATGTGCGAAAACCGCCATTTTGTACCATGCTGAGACTGGGGAGCCGAAAATGGAGGTCAGGTCCTGAATCCGGGATGCTGGAAACATGTCCTTAAGAAACAGAATGCCCCAAGCCTTGCGCTTGGAAAATGGGTGGGGCGGCGGCTGTGGACCAGCTGGGTGGAGGGGTCAAGCCGCGCATGGGTTCGGAGAAGTGGTACTAAGTACATGACTATGACTAGTGCGCCTCACTGTCAACGCCGCCGAAATTAGCGACATGCGCCAGCCAAATTCGGCGGCTCCAACAGCAAATTCTCGACTTGTTGTGTAGATATCGATACGTAGAAGCTAATTAGTAATCTGTAAACGGATTATAGTCGAAACGCCCAAGCTAACTAGTTAATATATAAAGGACTTTTACGCTTTCGGAATAAGGTATATATACTTGGTTCCGAAGCCCTACGCTAAGAACTACTACGAATCTATTATAATAACTAGCTAGTAGGATACTTTGGTATCGGGCGGACTACCGAACTACTATAATGTAAGTTTTATTAGATTAGCTTATATAAAGATATAAAGTAATATATAAAAGAATACAGAATCTGCTAAGGTACGGTATTAAAACGTTACCGTTCCTATAGGAAATTAGAATTGTTACTGTATCCTAAAGAACCTTTTGTAGAATTTACTATAGATTTTATTACCGGATTACCAAAGGTGGTTTTCTAAGGACGTTTCGTCGATACGATCCTAATAATTATTAACCGATTTACTAAATTCTTGTTGTTTTTTCCTATCGTAACGATAATAATTTCAATAGACCTAGCCGAATTATTCTACCGAAAAGTCGAACTCTACTACGGTATACCTAAGGGTATCGTTTCGGACTGAGGATCTGTTTTTACTAGCTAATTTTGGTCCGATTTATACTATTTTAGCTAGATTAAACGAAGGTTATTAACTACTTTTTATCCACAAACTAATAGCTAAATAGAACGAATAAACCAAGTTTTAGAATACTACTTTCGATATTTTATAGTAAGTTAATAAGTAATATAGCCTACGCTACTTTATACTACTAAGTATATGTATAATAACGCTATTAACGTTACGACTTAGACGTCCTCTTTTAAGGCTTTAATAGGTTATAACCCCGAGTTTTACCTTCGAAACGAGGACGTTTTTAACGAGAAGGGGGTACTAGTTGTAAGTAATAAACTAATCAAACTTATAGAACTACGCGAGAAAATAGCGAATTAATAGAAAGCTACTACAAACCGATAAGTAAAAGTGTATAACTAACGGTATTAACCGATCTCCTTTTATAAGGAAGCTTTAGTTATACTATCGACTAAGAATTTACGGTTTAAAGGTTCAAATAGAAAACTTATACTAAAGTTTATCGGGCTATTTCGTATTCTAAACGTTATCGGATTCCAAGCGTATCGCCTTAGTCTTCTAAAGTAGTATAAGAGATTCTATAATATATTCCCGGTCTCCCTTTTAGAACTATAGTATATACGCTAAGGTAGTCTCCTAAACGATTATCTCTAGATACTGGAACTTAAAAATAACGAAGAGTAGGAAGTAAAGAAGTTTAAAGAAGAAAAAGTTATCGATAATAAACCTTACTTCCTTGTTAAATAGAAGGGTTAGCCTATAGAATATAACCAGTAGATTATAGGATCGGATATTTATACTCTAAGACTAATAGTATAATTTAGGAAACGAGTTATAAAATAGTCGAGATAGTAATATAATATAGACGTTATGTAGCTAAGGAATATATAATACCAAATTATATTATAACCTACGATATTCTAATCCTACTACTATTCTAAAGCTACCGAAACTGGACCGAACTTTTGAAGATACTTAAATAGAAAACTAGACGAAAAGCAACTAGCCTATTACTTTAAACCTTATCGATTATATACTTAGGGAAATCTTCCTACAACTTATCTATAAGCGTAACGTTATTCTCGTTAAAGAACCGAGAGAATACCGAACTAATCTCGTTACGGAAGCGTAACTTCGTAACCGCCTACGTACGATAACCCTTATCGTCGTACTCTAGCCGATATAACTACGTATTGTAAAAGATACGGCGCTAAATTATATTTGTAAGGTTGTAGTCGGACGCGGGGTAGCGTAAGACTAGGACTTACTAGCGGGTGTAGACTTAGTTAAGAAAGTATTTATACGAAGTCTATATTATAGTTAGTTTATATAAAGGTTACGGGTATAAAACGTTAAACTTATACCGCTAACTTTCTTCTTTTTAGTACGACCGGGTAGAGTGATCTTATAGTAAGTAATCTCTACGGCCTCGAAGCCCTTAGTTAACTTAAACGCCGCCATAACGAGGCTACGCCGGAAGTCAGCCTTCTAAGCTACCTCCGGTACGCTAATATTCTCGGGGCTAAAGTAGAAGTTAAGCTACTCTATTAATATACCGGCGTCCGAAGCGTTACCGAATATTAGAACGGTTAGCTATATTTCGTTAGCGTATCGTCGTTACGTTACGTCTCGTTAAAATCAACTTATAATATTATAAACTCGCTTGTAGCGAGTATAAAGATAGTAGAGAATCGACGTTTTAACGTTAAAGACGTACTAGGGAATAGGTAACGTATCGGTATTAGTATCGTAACTCTTATTAATAGAACGTAAGTAGGATATATAGAACTTCTAGGCTATAAATACCGGGTTATAGTCCAATATACGACGAAATATAATAGTAACGTTACGGATAATTAATAGAAACGTTAGAAGTATGTAAAGGTATTAACGAAGAGAAGAGGAGTGTAAAAGAGTCGTTAGAAAAAGAGAAAGTAAAAAGGAATAGTAAGCGAGTAGATAGTAGTTTATTTATATTTCGTTAGCGTGGTACGTACGGACTACTACTAAAATCTACTTTCCTATACCGCCCTTAAACCCTACTTCTCTTATACTACCTACTATAGCTTTAATACTGTACCTCCATTTTCTATCTTAGTTACGATAACGATTCGGTTATATTACTACTATAGTAAATAGGGATATTCGTATCTCGAGAGGAAAGATAGTTATAATAGGGTAACTTGTATACGAGGTTAGGAACCTTACGTGTTAATAACGTAATATATAGGCTTATACCCCGTATCTAAAAAGAAGGGGAGTCTATAACTTGTACTTCTTCTTATCCCCTTAGTTCTTCAAGATTTAATCTATATAAGAGAGATCCTCTCGTCTTGCAGCCGTCAATCAATAGTATACCCATCGTACCTTTACCTAGCCTCACGGT
This sequence comes from Coniochaeta hoffmannii, assembly GCA_030052785.1. Classification (NCBI taxonomy): domain Eukaryota; kingdom Fungi; phylum Ascomycota; class Sordariomycetes; order Coniochaetales; family Coniochaetaceae; genus Coniochaeta; species Coniochaeta hoffmannii. Next base: position 32,194 of record JANBVN010000136.1, on the reverse strand, counting down.
ACTATGTGAGAGGTCTTTTATACTATACTAATTATCGAGTTTAGGACGTTATTATAAACGAATTTTATTAACCGTAGGAGTATAAGCTAAGTTATCTATTATACCTCTATAAATAAACGTAAGTATTATTCTAATACTTAGTTTATCTACTCTATTTAACCGTCGATTTAAGGGTAGAATATTATCGAAAGCCGATATTTAATACGAAAGATATAGTAAAGATCGGACTAGAATTTACTTATAAAGACTAATCTACGGTCTAAGATAATCCCCGAAGGGGCTTTAAAGCGTAGTTCTACCTTATTATAGAAAAATTCGATAAACTATACCGAAGTTATCGTAATAGCTATTAAGAAAAATAGTATATACTTAGTAAGGCGGTTAATAATTACTAGTATTACGTCGATAGATCGGCCGTAGAACGATATCTCTAGTAGGCTAGTAATAAAATCTATTAAGAATTCTTAGAAAAGACTATTTAGTTATAGTAATAGTTATAGCTTACTATAAGGTCGGTATTTCTTCGATATTATTCTTTAATAGATAGTATACTCTTAGATATATTATTTAACGTCTTTATATAGTTCGATCTAATAGAATTATCGTTATAATAACTTAGTAGTATATACGATTCCAAAGTATCCTATTATTAGATCGTTATAGTAAAGCTTAAGTAGTTTCTAACGTAGTCCTTTAAACCTTAGGATATAGAGGTTATCTTTATACTATAGTAGGTTATTATTATAGATAGATTACGTTTCGTAGCCGTAACGGTTAAGAATTATTCTAACTTCGGTAAAAATTCGCTAAGTATTAGTATTATTAGCTTATAGTCTTACGATTAAAGATAATATATTTTCTAAGCTATATTTATTTATAGTCTTTTTAATAATATAGTAGGCTTAGATAGTAGCCCTTAGTAAGAACTATTCTATTACTAATTTATACTATAAAGTTAGGTTAACTCTATTAGTTTTTGTATCCGGAATTATATTATCTTACTAATTAGTCTACTTTGGATCCTAGTCCTACGACTTACTTTCCTCGAGTAAAGGAACGTCTTCGTCGTCTTTTAGGTTTCTATTAGAGGGTCTATTCTAGATTACTAGCTCCTTAAGTATAGTTAAGTTAATAAGAAATATCTTATTTTATAGTAGAGATAAGAGCTCTAGTTAAATTGTTATCTCCCCTTTATAATTATATCGTCTTAACGGTATATTAGTAGAGTTATTCTTACCCGACCGGTACTTAATTACGAATTCAAAGGGTATAAGATATATATATTACCGCGCCTAGTAGCTATTTAGTTTAGTCTATTTTATAAAGGTTTAGAGATTAGTATAATCCGATAATATTTCGATAGTGTATCGACTCTCTTTTAAATAGTATCGTTATTATTTGAAAGAGGCGACGATAGTAAATAGCTCCTAATTAGGAGTACTATAGTTTAGTTCTAATCTATTAAATTTCTACGACTAAAATACGATAAGATACTAGTAGTTTTGAGAACTAAGTTACGATAAGATACTAGATATAGTAAACTTAGAGGTATTAGTTTCGACGCGGATAGGTAGTTATAGGTTAAAATACTATAGTAAAGGCGCTTTCTAGAAGACTTTTTATAGCTAACGAAATACTATCGCTTTTATAATACTAAAGTTAGCTTGCCCTAGCTTTTTACTTTCTTTACTTCTCTTTAATAAGACTATAAGGGGGGCTACTATTTGCGAATATCCTTCGATAAACTAGCGATAGAAATTATAAAAGTTAAAGAAGACTTGGATATTATAGAAGATCTCGGGTTACGGCTAGTTTACGATAGTATTAATACGGCGAAGGTCTATTAAAACGCTATCTTTAGCGATAATATATCCTAAGAATTCAATACGGTTTTTAAAGAACTCGTACTTATTACCTTTAGTATATAGCTTAGCGTTTTGTAGTCGATCTAATACCTAGCCGAGATAGAGTTTGTATATTTTCCGATCTTTAGAAAAAATGAGGATATTATTAAGATAAGCTATATAGAAGTCGTTTATTAGACCCCTTAACGCTAAGTATATATAATTTTAGAACGTTACTAGTATATTAGTAAGTCTAAAGGATATTACTATATACTCGTAGTATTTATACCAAGTACGAAAAGCTATTTTCTATTCGTCGCTTTCTTTAATTTTGATCCGATAGTAAACTTCTTTAATATCGATCTTAGAGAAGTATTTTACTCCGTTTATATAATTAAGAATTTCCGAAATGAGTAAGAATAGGTAGTAGTTCTTTACCGTAACGCTATTAAGTCTCCGATAATTAACGTAAAGGCGTAAAGTTCTATCCTTTTTAGGAACGAAAAGGATAAGCGTACTAGTAGGGCTTTTAGACGGACGAATACGGCTAGTCGGTAGATTTTCGTTAATATAGATACGGAGTTCCTTAAGTTCTCGTTAGGATAGAGGATAGATAGGGCTAAAAGGAGGGATACCCTTATCGACTAGGTTAATAGCGTAGTTAGTAGCCTTATTACGGGGTAGTAGACTAGCGTTATCTACTTTAAATATATCTGCCTATAGTGATAACTTTGGAGGTATATCAAATAGTTCCGACGACGTTTCGTTAAGGAGTTTAGGTAAAATAGTTAATAGTATAGTAGTAATCGCGAAGATCTTAGCGGTATTCTAAGTATATTTCTAGAATCTACTAGGTTATAAGAAACGGAACGACTCCTTTATATATTCGAACTATTATTACTACTTTATAAAATAGAGGTAGATCTAATAATTATAAAAGGTAATTATTAATGAGAAAACGGGACTTCTTTCTAGTCTTAGATCCCGGTTAATAGCGATATACTAGCGTTCTAAGTACCTTTCGGTATTATAAGTATCCTTAAGGGTTATTAGTATTATCTATACTCTATAAATAGAAGTATAGATTTCGTTAATTATATTAATAAGGGAAGCCGTTAAAAGAACTTATTATAGTTAGTATAGACGAGCAAAAGAAATACTAATAAGGTTAACTTCGGTATAACTATCTAGGTCTACGTATATTTCGACGATAGTTCGAATTCGAACCCGGATTAGAACTATAAATTTCCTCGACGTCCTTACTATAGGCTAAACAAAAGAGGTAGGATTACCTATCCTACTTTATCTTTTGGGATACTAGAAGGTTCTACCGTTCGGGATCGTATACTAGTATTATAGCGATTTAATAAGGAACTACGGGATTAACCTCTTCTACGTTTACTTTAGATAGTCGTAAATACTATCGTTCCCTTTTGCTTAGGATAAACGTTTGTAAGGTAATATAAGCTATTATATTTATAATAACGAAGTTATTTTTTATCGGTACTAGTACTATTTCCTTTGTATTTCGAATCCGAATCGCTAATCTTTACGTTTCGTAAGTAGTATTTTATCTTATCTCTCTTAAAGTGATCTTTATCCCGTTTATACTTAGTACCTCTTAAGGTACTAGTTCGTTCCTTTCTTATAGGTTCTCTAGTATCGTTTTAGTACCGGCGTTAGTATATATTCTAAATAGCCGTATAAGAGGTGGCTAGTATAACTATTTTATCGCGTTTCTCTAGTAGGTTTAAGGCGTAAATTTCTCGAATATAGTCGAAAAGCTTAGAGTTTAACTTTATAAGGAAGAAAAGGGCGCGGTCCGTCTCTAGTTAAGTAGAGAAATAGCGTTCTAACGATACTAAGTACGTATTAAAATCTTAAGGGTATTAGTTTAATCTTTATTTTGCTTTATTAAGTCGACTTATTAGATTAACCTTTAGATTATCTTTATTCTAGATTAGGTTTAAGGTCTAATCTTTAAAGTGGTTCTAATTTTCATCGTTAAAACTCGGGTTTTTTACCCTCTCTCCGTTAACGTATCGGTCCTATCTCGACTAGTATTCCGGGCTTATCTAGTTTAAGCCTTCTAAAACTCGGGTTAATTATAGGGCGTATTATCGGGGTATACCTTTAAAGCCCCGTTTGAGATTACTAAGCTATTTATCCCTCTACTAAAAGGAGAATTTTAAGAGAAAGATCGGGATACCTTTAATCTTTAGCTCTTTTAGATTAACTACGGGTAGCGGTAGATTCGCCGATAGTATACTAGTAATAGCTATAAGTTCTACTAGACGTTATTAGAGTTGTATTCGTTCTTCTAACTTTACAATCCGTTAATATAACGCTACTATAGCCGTAGGGGGGGCCTAGCTTTCCGAAGGCGAGCGTAATATTGTAAGACGCTTCCTATATATACGAGAAGACGATCCTACGTCCGTCTCGCCACTTCTACTTCGGACTATCGTAACCTTCTAGGTAACTTTAAGAGAAGAATTAGAATTGTAAGAAGTTCTAGAGTAGATACTATAAGTTAGGTAGAAGGTACGATAAGATAGGGTAGATAGGTAGTATTCTATTAGGGCTATCTAAGTAGAAAGACTAATTCTTAAAGAGTTAAGAATCTCGAGAAGAGTAGGCGTATTAGACTACCTATTTTTAAGAGGACTCGACGTAGGTCCGATAGCGTTACTTAGCTACCCCGCTATTGAATGCCCTTCGATATCTAGAATACCAATCCCGTAATAACCTCATTACATATATTTGCCTAAAATAACGTTTTAATTGATACGGCGCGAATAGTATAAGATTAGATCTAGCCTTAAGCTATACAAAACGATATTAAGTTGGTTAACTAGCTAGTATATTCTCCTAACCTTAACTCTATCGAAAATCTCTAGAAATTGCTAAAATAAGAGATCTATAAGCGTTATCTAGAACTAGAGAATATACCTAAGAGCCAAGTAGCAATAGATCGTCTAGTTCGAGCCGTAGTCGAAGTATAGGAGGATTTTAAAGAGAAGCTCTTTCTTAGCCTTATAGACTCGATAGTATAGAGGTGTAAGGCTATTATCGATTCTAACGGATAGTATACAAAGTATTAATAGTATTATTAGAAAGCCCTATTTCTAGAATACCTAGAACATCTAAATATAGTAAGATTGTAGTAGTATTATAGTGTATAGAGTATTCCTAAGATAGGTGGTAAGAATAGTAGTGGCTAGGAATTATGGGGGTGGATCGAAATTTATGTCTACTGATTGTAGACCCGGGTCCCACATGCCCGAGTTCTCCGCATGTTTTCTCCGTCCATATTTCCGGAGACGGCGTCGCGTTCCCCCCTGGTTGCTTTGTATGGAGTCTACTGTGTTAGTCTGATGCGTCCCATGGAAAGTCCAGATTACCGAGCAATACTCCCGTTGACGACAGCCCAAAGCCGTCGCACAAGAATTCAGGTCTCTTCAAATTCCTCAAAGACAGCGCGAGAGCAATCTCTTGGTTGTTGATGTCGGCTGTCTTCCTGCACCAGTGACGGGCAGACCACGGGCCAATGTAAACTTGGTTTTTTTCCATTCTCCAGGTTACATCCCCTCATCCCCGCACACACGCGCATTGAAAGGGAAATGATGGATGCCCCGTTGAGATATTATTGGCTGCGCTCGCAGTGATTGACTTCACGCCAGCTATCAACAGGAGGTATGGTAGGGACATGTGATTGACTGAGTTATCACCAAGGTAGCAGGTAGGTTCGGGATGTTTCAGTGATGTCTACTTTGTTATAGGAACTCCTATACTTCGTAGGGGTGCTTGAAATGCTCATGGGCTCGGCCATTGGCCCTCGCACACCTGAGATCAACCGGCTTCATTTAAACGCTGAAACATTGGTCCGGCGAATGGTAAGCCAGTGACAGCGCCATACCACTTGCCTGCTATTGCAGCTGCTCATAACTCATTCGAGTCGCCCAACCGCGAGCATGTGGACTGTCCAAACAGGCAAGTGGCAGTCTTTTCCAACTGCCCGAATGCTCCCTCGGCCTTACTCCTGACCAAATGGCGGTACGCCATAAGAAACATCGTGCTGCTATCAGGCGTTGCGTATTGGTTGCATCACCTCTTCCTGTTCCATTAGGAGCGATGGATGATAAACAATAAGAAGGTCTTCCTGGCCGCTGTGACTCGCGCAGGCAATCCTTGGACGCAAAGAGATACCGAGCAATAGGTCACTGAGCTGTGCGATGCGCCGATCGATCTTCAACCGGATCGTCACCGGGCTCCCGGCACTGCTTGTTGTTCCAGCAGCCGTTGCTGCCGTCGGTTGCAACGGCAACACCGCCTTCTGCTCCCGCAAGTACAGCAATGTGACGCAGATCGGATCGCACGATAGTGCCTTCGTGGGAGTCCTCCCCCCCGACAACCAGTATATACCCGTGGTCGACCAGCTGGACTTCGGCATCCGTTTCCTCCAGGCCCAGACGCACAAGAAGGGAGGTGGGATCGAGATGTGCCACACTTCCTGCTTGGAGCTGGATGCCGGTTCCCTCAACAGCTACTTGAGTCCCATCAAGACATGGCTCGACGGCAATCCGAACGAGGTCCTGACCCTGCTCCTTACCAACGGAGACGCCATCCCAGTGTCCCAGTTTGCATCTGCGTTTGCCGCCCTTGGGCTCGATGAATACGCCTATGCACCGGGTGCGAATCTAGCGATGGACCAGTGGCCGACTTTGCAGTCAATGATAGATGCCGGGAAGAGGCTGGTGGTATTCATGGGTAAGTTGATGGCTTCCAATGGTGCAGAGAACTGTGGCGCTCACCAGTCGACCTCCTCTCCAGACTACCATGCCGATACATCCTCTGTGCCCTATATCTTGGATGAATTCGCGTACTTCTTTGAAACGCCATATGATGTAACGGATAAGAGCTTCAACCAGTGCACTCTGGACCGGCCCAGCGGAGCAAGCGCTAGTGGGCGCATGTATATCGTCAACCATTTCCTGGACGTCGACATCTTTGGAATAAAAATCCCAGATCAGATAAACGCGCCGAAGACGAACTCTAAGACGTCCATAATGGCGCAGTCGAATTTGTGCTACCAGGCTTGGGGCCGCCTGCCCAACCTCATATTGGTGAGTGTCTATGACGATCCCTGAAGCTCCGTTATCCACCATAGAGCTGAATGTGTTTTCTAGCTTGACTGGGCGAATAGGGGAGACCCGATTGGTGCGCAGAATGCGCTAAATCACGTCTGAAGCGGTCTTGGTCGATCTCCCCAACTCATGACCGAACGCTGTGGCAACCAAAGTGACCAAATGGGTGAAGCAGATGTGCCATCAGACTCCTAGTTCATTAGCACTTGAAATGTGAGGGATAGCATATGCATGTGGTACTCTTGCCTTGCCACTCTACCGTTACCATCCTCGACCAGCCGAGACCCATCCTATTGGAGCCCTCTGTGACCTTGAGTTCCTGGGATGTTGCTCTGTGGCCCATGGCAGTCTTGCCTGCCAGTCAGTCCCTGTTTTGGCACCACACCTGGATACAGCATTTACATAGTACGGACAGGAACGACCTCATATCTCGGAGCGTTCCTCATCAAAAATATAGCTTCTGGACCTTACTGCCTTGTCGCTGTTTTCAGCAACATAGCGTCTGTCTATCCTAGAATCAACCTCGTGTATACGGATTGTGGGCGATTTCCGGGGCACCGGGAATTTCAAGACGTTGTCATGAACCTCTTGAACACGGGGCTCTGCGTTCTGCCTTCCTCAGGACCTGTCTGGTTGTGCCACGAACGGCACGTGAACAGCTCTTACTGAAACAGGCACCTTTGAACAAGACAATCTCCCCGACTTCAGCCTCCGACATGTGCTATCAGTAGCTTCATGTGGTTCCTGTCATGATTTACACATGGACGACCAGCCTGGCCGGGGAAAGGAACGAGAAATCATGGAAGAGATATGATTACGTACCAGCTGGGACTTTCTTCGTCATACATGCACGACACAACAGGGACGTCTTAAATAGAGACAAAATCGCGTAATTCCAGTGTTGGCATCGGTTAGACGTCGATGCGCTACCGGCTCGTCCGTGGCCCAAGCGGAATGCGGGCCAACTATGTGTGGTCATGTTGTTGCCTCATATGCCACAAATGCAGCAACTCGTCGACCGGAGGGCTCAGCGAGTTGTCCGTCAGTCACCGTCATCGTCTCCCTCTAGCCATATCTCGTGACCATCGCCTTCTTTTACCCACCAGCTTGCTAGAACACCACAGAGGGCTACGCCACTCAGCCCCCACCAGACCGCGCCGACAACACCATTTGCGAGGCCAAGGCCGTAGAGGAAACCGCACAACATGGGGCCGACTGTTCTAGCAAAGCTACTGACGCTCTGTCCCAGTCCGTGAACGGTTCCCAGCACGCTAGGATGTGGCGTACAGTTATTTACCAGTATTGTCTGCGCAGGAAGTGCAAAAGTCCTCCCAACAACCTGGAAAAGCAAGACGCCGCCTATGGATATCCAAACTGCGAACCCGTCTTTCGGGTGCGGCGGGGGGCTGGACGCTGGAACCAAGCTGAGGTACGGCACCAGAAAGTATGTAAAGGGAAAACACATGAGGAAGAGTCGCCAGGACCGTACGGTCCCCAATCGAGCTGAAAGTGCCGGGTACACGAAGAGCTGCAGGGAAATACCAAGTACACCAAGGATGGCCATGGCCAAGCCAACTTCGCGAGGCTGGAGCCCAAGTCCTCCGGTGAATAGGAATGGCAGCTTGCGGGGAAAAGCATGCAAGCCCTCGGGCGGTTTGGCCGGATCATAGACCGGTGTCGAAAGGAAGACAAACCAGAGTGAGTTGAAAGTACCGACGTGGAAGGCCAGAAGGAAGTGCGCAACCAGTGTGAAGCTGACGTTTCGAGTGAAAATGTGGCGGAAAGGGAGACGCTGAGTGTACCGCCGTCGTGCACGCTGCACTGGTCTCTCTCGGTGGGAAGACAGGGATGTGGACTGGCGGTCCGAGAGACCGCAGGACATCTCCACCGAGATACTGGCATCTCGGGATGCTAGGGGAGTGTATTCGACAGCAGGCTTGCGATGTCCGGAGCATGCTCGCAATGCACCAAGGAGTTTCTTCCCAGTTTCGAGACCAATGTCTCTTTTGTCCCTCCGTGCGTCCAAGGTCTAGAACAGGTGAGTACGCGCGCCCCGCACGAATCGGTCCAGCAACTCACCTCTTCCAGGTTTAACCACACAGACACAACGGCGCAGAACAAAAAGAAAGCACTCAAGATGTTCGGTGTCGCGTAGGGAAAGTCTTGGAAGAACTTGAAATCCCCGAAGATATCGGGATAGCTACCCGCTGGATCGGAGAGGATGCCTCCCAGTATAGGTCCTATTATGACACCAATGTTGAAAGTCATTGGCAATAGAAGGAATGCCCGAGGTTGGTACCTACGCCTTCGCTTTAGCTTATGCGCCAATTCGCAGAAACGAAGGGAGTGGCATTCTACCTTTTCTCCTTCACAATCTCACTGATCCTGTTGAACAGCAGTATTAGCGTGATGGGTCCCACGGATGATTGCTGGGCATGGCCTAGGTAGGACGCACATGGTCCTCATCACACCGACATTGCCGTTGGTGATGCCCCCAAGAGACCTAAAGAATAAGGCCTGCCAGAATGTAGTAGAGAAAGCGAAGCCGAGGCAAGACAGCACTGCAGCAGGTCAAGATGTGAGTACCCACTCAATGACCAGATAGATGCATGGAGGGTGGAATACGAACTTGTCCCGGACAGCCCTATCATGATGACGGTCTTGCGGCCAAAACGACTGGAGTCAGCGATAGCCCCCCACGCCAGTGCGGTTGCAAATTGTGCCGCCGTGAAACTAGCAGTTAAGATCCCAGCCTGGCTCGAGATAACCGAGTCCGGTAGAGTAGGATCGAACCATTTCAGCTGATAAAACATATATGACTTGAGGGTGGTTAGCCTGTAGGGTCTGAGAGCGAGCTCGCAGTCTTAGACGACCGACCTGAAGGGACGTCTGCACCAAAGGTTCGCTTAGCCGTGCCAAGGTAATCACCAAAAGCTGCTTCTTCCGGGGCAGGTCCCGCCAGCCCACGGCATCCGGGCGCTTCATGCCTTCCGTGTTTTGACCACGAGGAGGTAGAGCTGCACGGACGTGGTCACCCGGGAATCTGCCGCCATGTCGCGGACTTCTCTCTTCCAACCCGGGAAACGCCTCGCCGCCCGCTGCTGATGGCGCAGTAGCGGTGCTATATTGCAAGGCAGGACGGGTGTCGTCGGACTCCGAATCTGAACCCGTAACATCCTTCTCCGAGCCTAGGTCTAGGCACAGGGCGTCCCCTTTGCGATAACCGCCTTCCCCATCCTCACTTGGTTCCATCTAGTAATGCAAAACCGGTCTTTGGCTACCGGTCCCGGCTTACATATATATTTGTGCATCGGCTATTGCAGGAGTGAACAAGGTGAGGCGGTGCAGGAAATATGTTTCGTGTGTGAGGCGTAAATAATGCTTTTCGCTTAAGTGAGGTCAGCACAGTTGTAGCTCTGGATGTCAGCTTCTGTGTTACGGTCGTGACAAAACAGAAGATGGAATTGCGAGCCCAAAGCAACCAGAAAGTACGTCTGAGCCCTGTAGACGGGCGGCAGGAACAGCGATGGCATCATCGCCCACGCTTATCGGTCCTCTCTGCTTCCTCATCGGTTCGGTGCCGGTATGCCGAACGAGGAAGCGGGGATCGTCAACACAAGCTTTCCTCAGACCGTTGCTAGGCGACAAAGGTGGCCTCTGATTGGACGGGCGCCCCTAGATCATTGTCGGTGTGGCTTTCGGTGCAGTGGCAGAGTGGCGCTGGTGGCTAGTGCTGCTGAAGCCACGACGATCTAGTTCATGGAGCCCGGGTAAGTTATTGAGCACCAAGTCGTTATTGCAGAGCGAGGCTGGAGCTTGACTACGCATTTCTTCGGTCAAAAATCTTGGTTGGCGACCCTGTATTTTTGGCTGGGGTGCCTCGACCTGCCTGATGGCGATTGCTGCCATCTCTTAGTCCTGAAGTTCATCCCAATCATCGGTACCTCCCCGTTTGCACTTCATTGCAGTAGTAAATGGTTAAGCATTACAAAATCCGAATTGTACCTCACCTTTCCGCCTATTAGATATCCGGACCGAAAGAAGCAGGTCGCATTGCTTTGGAACCCTCATGCTGCAAGCCACGAAGCAGTCACCTGCGTTCATAGACCAAACCCTGGTGGTGAGGGGACTGCCGGTGATCGAATACATTACAACTAGGTGATTATATATGCACATGCTCCCAGCTCTTGTCCGGGGGCCAAGTTTCCTGGGCGAATCAAAGTGACTCCGGCAGTACCTTCCAACCTGACCCATTTGGCCCTGCCTACGATCCTGATTGCGGTTCAGCCCCGAGCTTGCCGCCGGATGGGCAATCGATATCCGGGCGCCGCTTGTGTGGCTCAGCGAGGACCCCGCGAGAGACCTACACACCAAACCAGCCACCAGCCCTCCAGCAGGCTGTGGCACTAGCCGAGTTGGTAAACGTGGTGTACTGGGTTTGGCTGGGAGTTTTCAACAGAAGTTAGCATCAATAGGAAAGCACGGCAACCGGAATGCAATCCGTTCGAGCCTTGTTCCTTCCGCTAGAGGCGAGAATGCCCTCCCCTTACAGGCGAGCACATCAAGACATTGGAAAAGCTGGAAGTGGTCGCATGCCAGGGGTATTAGGCGAATGAGGATACGGAATGGCAAGCCCTACGAGAAGTGTGTCGTAGTTGTATTGCAGCTTTCAGGGGTGGGGCAACGACAGAAGCCGATGAGACAAGTGGAAGGCAAGCTTACCCGACCCAAACTGTACCAGATATCTGGGTAGTCTGGTAGACCAGGTTGGTCTGTGTGAATGTGGTTGGATTGCCGCGGTTGACAGTGACTGTAACGCCCGGTCCGCCGCCATTGAGACACACGGTTGTGGCGGCAGGAGTCCTGAATAATGGGTAAGAACACGTTTAGGGAACCTTTGACACGAGAGGGGGTCTTACACAGTCGCCGTGGTGGTGCGTAGAACTGTCGGTCTGTCAGCGCGGGTGAAGCAGTAGACATCACGTAGTCACCTACCGAGTTCAGTAGTGGTCCGGGCAGGGACCGTAGTCACTATTGTTCGGGTAACGGTGTACGTGGTCTCGGTGTAAGTGGATGTGACGGCGGCTACGGAGGCAGCAGCAGCTACATCTCGTTTTTCTGTAGCAGCGGAGTTAGACGGTGGTCTGTTTTCTCTTTCACCTCCATCCCAGCCCCCGCCGTCCACTATGCCGCCCAAAGTAGGCCAGCAATTGCCTGCGACGCAAAACGTCGGCACGGCAGAGGATATCATGGGATTGTCATCGTAGCTCGTGGAGGGGGTATACCCACTTGAAGGATAATGGCAGGACGCTGTGGTGGACACTGTGGTCGTCCAGAAGCTGGTCTTTGCACCATTCTCGTTTGTCCGGGTCACGATAGAAGTAACGGTGACCGTAGGACCCTGTGGGTAGTTGGTGACGGTCCTGGTCCCACCAGTGCACGCCGAAGTGACCGTCGGCCCTACCACGATGAGGGTCACGGTCTGGGTGATTGTACTCTGGACGGCTGCGCGGAGGCATTAGCTTTCAGGCCAGTAGAGAGTTGCTTTTTGTGGTTCGTTTACTCTGGGCCCTCGGTGTGCTTGTAATTCCCAGCACCACGGTCGGGGTAACCTTTGACCGGGTTAGTGAATGCAACGCTGACCTGGACCGGCTGCGGAGGGGTACATACTGTAGTGACGACGGTTTGAGGAACGCCCACTGTTAGCGTAATGATACGCTGCACGGCTATTTGTGAGCCCTGGACGATTATCTTCCAGGTCCCCGATTGCATGGCCGAGTAGGGAATGCCACTAACGTTGCGCATTAGCACCTCCAATACGTAAGGAGTCCGAGCGCCTTTACCATATCGAGGTCACCTGGGTGCCAGCCGGCTGGGTGTTGATGGCCGAGCAGGCATACTCGTTGTCATCGGGCCCGACAAGGACTGGGTTGATGCTCTCCTGATTGCAACCTGGAGCCGTGTCATTAGCAACTTGTCGTGTTCACAGCTGATTCGGCGGGAACCCAAACCCTGAAAGACGGTGATGAAGCTGAAGTACTGATTCGATGACCCGTCGATGTAGTATGCGCCTCCATTCGAATAGTCCACGCCGTAACTGGAGCAAGCCGCTTCAGCGGCACTAACACGGACAAGCAGGACCGCCAGAAGTAGCCAGAAGCAGCGCAGTATTCTCTCCATTGTGTCTGGACTCTGGCCGTAGAGGGTTCCGGATTGTATATCAGCGAGAGACCTTAGGCTGACGGAAATCCAGGTATGCGGAAGAGACCACAGCCGTTAAGTAGGGAGCAAGTATCATCACAAAGATCACAGAGACCAAGCGAGCCCGGGAAAAGTGCCACAACGCATCCGTGATAGCGATATTGCTTACTATGGAACCCGGCCACCAAGAATAGTAAGGATAGGGTATGAGAAGTGCAGAGATGGCCCCAACAGCCCCAAGGCATGGCCACCATAGGGCAGGCAGAGGGAGAAAGAGTCCATATTGGGCGAGGGACGGTCCCAAATTGCACTCATTCAGCCTATGGTTCCAGTTCCCAGGAACCAAGAAACCCGTCAGCTCGACGAGACCTTGGACCCCGAGGCTTGCATCGGTCAGTGGCCCTGGAGGCTAGAATGATAAAGGAACAGGCGAGGCGGAACATCGTTGCCAGGCACAAGGAGACAGCCTTAGCCGGATAGCGCGATATGGGCGGGATGGGACAGAAGAGCCCTCGGTGCCTCATGTGTATCCGTTGATGGCGTACCAGCGCTGTCCAAGATACGGACGGGTAAATTACCCGATTGGATGCCCCTAGGACTCGTAGTCAGTCCCCTTTGGAAGCTGAGATGCTACTTGTCGAGAGTCTCTGGCTACGAAGAAGATTCGGTATATGATTGACGTATACCCGTTCTTTGCGCCAAGACTCGCTGCATCGAAAACGCCAGAATGCTGATCCGTCCAGGGCATCGAGGACGGGAAGCTGAAGAGTAGGAGGCCATATCTACCCTTGTAGTGGTAACAACGGCTTCGTTGACATAGATGTGCAGAATACCAGGGTTAACCCACCACACTCGAGAAATCGATGGCGGCCGGTCCGCCATCATGGACGGGGTGCCGGATTTGGGTGAATAGATAACGGATGACCGGCTGGTAAGTGGCTCGGTGATAGCTTTAATAATAGCACAGGACTTATGAAGAGCCTCAATCTCGGGACGGGCATTGGCGACTGACAGCCTAAGTTCGCGTAGGCCATGACGCATTCTGGGTATTAGAAGGGCCAACATGGTTTTGCTTGGCGCAGTTGAGGAAGCTGGCGTCCGTCTGTCGCATGTTTTTGCTTGTCCACTATCTTGGACGATAACGTGCGGGTCGTCGGACGGCTGGGACGAAAGACGCGGGAAGTGCAAGGCTGGTCAGGTCGCCCGTTCCGAGAGCAGGGCTGCTGCTTGGCTTGTAAGTTGCCGCCTTTGTCATCCTTGGTTTCCGACTGCAAGTGTCCTCAGAGGTGGCCAGACGCATGTTCTCCGGCGACAAGTGCAGTTGAACAGTTCCTGGCCCAGCGAATTGCTGATTGAAGTTGGACGGTGATCGCGGTGTGCTCCCAGCAATTCGGTTCCATCCGGGTTACGACATCGGCAAGGCCACCGATGACCCCTGTAAAATGCCAAAATCATGGGGACGATGTGCAGACTGGGATCTGACCTACTGCACACTTGCACAGTACGAGGCACTTTGGTACAGTTCATACTTACATACAACATGAGCAAGCATCTCGATGAAAAAAGGGGCATCGAGCCGATCATGCACGGGCCGGGTAGGAGGGGAATGGTCCGTGCAACAGCAGGCTTGGCGGTGCTCGTTCGCTCACCAGAGTCACCACAGCTCAACCCCACAGGGTCAACCTCTGCCGCCTCAACTCACACCTCACTTCAACCTCATTCGCTGTCGGGCCCAGCTCTCTGGATGCGAACCAGCTGCAAGAACACGGCCCAGGATGGGAACAAGGATGGGAACGCGTGATTTAATATCGAGCCGTCTTCCTAACCGCGTCCATCCGGTCTTTCCCCCTTGTTGGCCATCCAGAAGCTCTCCTAAAAATAGAGATGCCACACCCTCCAAGGAAGCCTGGAGTCTCTGCACACATCTCCGGGGTTATGTTCTGGAGATCGTGGCCGAAGTTTCCGACCGAAGTACGGTATGGCTCTTGCGATCATTGAATCTCCCATACGTACTTCCCAGGCGAGGCAGTATTCCTTCCTCAAGCGACGAAAGAAAGGCGCTGCTGCCGGTCGGCACAGTGCGGCAGCTTGTCTCCACTGCGCCATCAGAGGCATTAACTGATAGGCATCTATCTACCTACCTTACGCTTGGGGAGACATGCGGTTCCGCACCTGTCCCGGTTGTCGTGCACCGATTTAGGGGGATTCCCCATCTATGGGTCAACAAACAACCAGTCTGCCAGATCGGCGCTCTCTGCAAGGGTGTGAGATATTCCTCGGATAGCGCGTCTGTGCAGAAGCCGCTCTGCCCCGTAGCCATTGCTCCGCGCATCGCGCCCGTGCTCTGGGATCAGGCCCGGGATCATCAGAAGCGCCACTCTAAGTTCATCGCAGACCGTCTCGGGCCTAGTGGTGCTGGTGTCAGATGGATGGACTGCGCCTAGATCGGTGGATGGCGAGCATAGCTATGGCGTTCCCCGCTCGGGCTCACGCGCTGACTTTTCCTCTCGTATCTCTTGTGGTCTGGGTCCTGTTTATGTCGCTTTAGACCGGCAAGTAGACTCTTCAATCCATCCTCGATGCCCAGAAACCTGCCTCTGGGCTTTGTACGGGCGGCGTTTCCTCCAGCTGCAACACCATACTCAGCTTAGCTTCGGGGAACAAGCGCGAAAAGATATGAGCCGGGGAACAAGAGAAAACGATGCCCTGTGATGCCGCAACCATGGACCCGGCCCTATTCTACCGGCCTGGGCTGGCGTGCTTGTTCATCTGCCGTGGATTGCTGCTCGGATCGTAACCGGGTTTGAGGACCTGTTTCTCACGAGAGGGCGACCTATCACCTCGACTTCTGCGCAGTCCTCGTCTCTTTCCGGGGTAGAGCCCGTTCCACCTGCAGTATATGCAACCCTCATGCGCACGTCAGCCGCACATTCAGTCGCGCTACGTCCCGGAGCTCTCGCAGGCCACGCAGATATGCATGGACCGCCATCCAGACGTCGACTACAGACCATCGCTCGCGAGCGAACCACTGAGCCAGAACCCGTCCTTGAAGTTGTCTGCGCTCTGGTGGCGGCAACAAACGAGTAGACGTAAGCCTTGGTTGCTGCTTGTCCGCCGTGCCCATGTCAGAGACTCTCACGAGCCGACGCCCATAAAGATGGCGACCCCCTTCAGTGAGGTACGCAGATTGCGCCCTTGGAGGTGCCAGCCCATATCCCTTTCCTCCTCCTTCTGCCATACTATTGCTACCTCTCAGAGATGCCTCGTTACATGCCATGGCTTTGGGTAGGTCTGCTGGCCCTGGGCACACCTGGGCTAGGCAAGCCAATGCCTTCTCCAGTTGCTCAAGTCATTCAACCATCCACGACCGTGACGCCTGGAGGACCCGCCTGCGGCCAGAATAACGCAACGAACCGTGGATGCTGGAAGAACAGCTGGAATATCAACACTGATTACGAGACTACGACTCCGCCGGGGACAACTAGGAACGTGAGTTTGAGCACTGCTTGACGCGGGCTCGACACTGCATACTGATATAATGCGCAGATTGACCTCTACATTACGAATGTTACTAGCTACTCCGCGGACGGCGTCGCCAAGCGGGTCATGCTCGTGAACGGTGTCTTCCCTGCGCCGCCCATCATTGCCAGTAAGTACTGCATGGCATGGGGGCTGTACCATGGTTGGTGACCTAACAAGGCCACAGACTGGGGCGACTACCTCGACATCACCATCCACAACCAACTTCAGGACAACGGGTAAGGCAGACGCGCGCGTTGAAGGTAGCGCAAAGTACTGACAAACTGCATAGCACATCGTTCCACTGGCATGGAGTCAGACAGCTCAACAGTAACGACCAAGATGGAGCAAATGGAGTGACAGAATGTCCCATTCCGCCGGGTAGCAGCAGGGCGTACACTTTCAGAGCACAGCAGTATGGTACTTCGTGGTATGTGCTCCGCTAAGTTCCTCATCGAAAAGAACCCGGACCAATTATTGCTCGCAGGTACCATAGTCACTTCTCGGTCCAGTACGGCAACGGCGTTGCGGGTGCTATCGTGATCAACGGCCCTGCAGCGGCCAATTATGACATCGACCTCGGACCGTACATGATCACGGACTGGTATCACCAGACTGCTGACGTCCTCCAGTTGAAGGCAGAACAAGCCACCGGACCACCACCACCGAGCGACAATCTTCTCTTCAACGGCACCAACATCAACCCGGGCGGCACCGGAGGCGCTTACAACAAGGTCACGTTGACCCCGAATAAGAAGCATCTGCTGCGACTGATCAACCCATCGGTCGAGAACCACTTCACTGTTTCTCTTGTCGGTCACAGCTTCACAGTCATTGCTGTCGATCTTGTGCCTGTCACGCCGGTGGTGAAGACTCAGCTCTTCCTCGGTATCGGGCAGCGTTACGATGTCATCATCGATGCATCGCAGCCCGTCGGCAACTACTGGTTTAATGCAACATTGGGCGGCGGCGGACTGTGTGGCGCCAGCAACAACCTCTACCCTGCGTCAATTTTCACCTACCAAGGAGCCCCCAACGCGCTCCCTACGAATCGGGGGACTCCGATCACCGCCGACTGTCATGATTCGACTGGATTCACTCCCATTATCAGCCGCAGTGCGGATCCGTCGACATTTGCCGCCAACGAAAAAGAGCTCTCTGTCAGCTTGACTACCGCAGTTTCCAACCGGGGTACCATCTTCAGCTGGCAAGTGAACGGCAGCGCCATTGACGTACAGTGGGAGAAGCCCATACTGCAGTACATCGCCGAAGGGAATTACTCCTTTCCTCGGGCTGCCAATGTCGTGGAGATAACAGCCACGAGCGGCTGGACCTATGTCGTGATTGACAACACGGCTGGTTTGGTAAGTCTGGTGGTCTCAACGGTTCGACCGTTGTACGCAGGCAGCATGAACATGGCTAACGCTAACCCTGAAAAGCCTCACCCGATCCATCTGCATGGTCACGACTTCTTAGTGTTGGGCTCCTCCGACAGTGGCAAATTCAACCTTGCGACAGACCAGGCGAAGCTAAACTTCGTTAATCCTGTGAGACGCGATGTTGCTATGCTACCAGCGGGCTGGCTGGTTATTGCCTTCCAGGTATGGTCCATACCCCGACGCGAGCGAGGGCGGCTTGGTCCGGCATGCAGCTGACATTCACCGCAACAGATCAACAACCCCGGCGCGTGGATCATGCACTGCCACATCGCCTGGCATGTCTCTCAGGGCCTCAGCGTACAGTTTCTCGAGCTCAAGAGCCAAATACCGACCGCTATGCACCTTGACCAGGTCAAGCCTACGTGTGATGCCTGGAAGGCTTACGTGCCGAACGCCAAATATCCGAAAATAGACTCTGGACTGTAAGGGACTCTGTTCCGATGAGCAGGGGCATCGGGGAATCCAGGACACTTTCATTTGTGTTTCACTCAAGCCGCCGTTGCATCAGACGCGAGACACAACGATGAGTCTGACATGGATAGGCGGGCTGTCAGTCTTTCGTGCCGTGTGCGTGTATGGATGGGGAAGCTGGTATGCAATGGTTGGGCAACACAACGCTGTACGCTTGGGTCACTATGTAACACACAGTCGCGAGAAGAGGCGAGCTTGTGCGGCAATACATAGCAAAGCTATCATTCCTACAACATCGTGTGACAAGCATTCATCCTCTTGATATGACGATCCTTTGACATTGCACGGGACCTTGTCCAGCACTTCAGTCCCTTCCGAAGATATGTAGGTCATTCTCTATTCCGTCAAGCTGGCTCCAGAAACCTATTATGACACCATTGGAGCGAGGAGCGTGGTGACGGAGAATACGGCACACGAGCCGAAGTGTAGGAACCCAGGAAGACGTCCGAAGCAGCGAGTGGGATGCGAAGCTTGGAACCGAGAGGTTTCGCGTTTCGATAGTTCCGTCCTTTCGGCACAGAATGTTACCCAACCTTGCGGCACACGGTGCAACACGCAAGATCGGGCCATCCTTGACGTTCGGCGGTAAGTTTGACCTCCACACGGGTCCGCAGGCAGTCGTGCATGTCCGCCATTCCGGAGGCGTCAGGATGTGTCCAGCTTCATTGGATGCTCCATGCGGGGAACGGCTGACAGGCTCATCTCAGTCGTGGCGCTTGCATGCGGACAATGCACAGGCAGAGGGGCATCTGGCGGCACTTCAGGTTATCAGGCGCAACCTTCAGCATCTACTTGCCTTGTCGGCGTCTGGCTGTCGACGACGCGTGGGGAAGGAGAGACCCGAAGTAAAGCGTCTTTTGACACGGCGCATGGGGCGCATGGGGAGAAGAATCATCAACCGCGCCATGCGCAAGGGACGGGTTAGTCTTGGGCTTGCAATAGCTTCTCCTGCAGACTTAATACTTCGTAGCACACAGGACAGCGCCTCCACTGACCGCTACTGTAACTCGACGGCCACATGGGTTATCTGATATCTGATTACCTTACCTTATAATTGGTCTAGGATGAGGAACGATACCTAGCTACGAGATTGTCGCCGAGAGCGGACAGGGCGTACAAAATATTCCTGAGCATCGCCATCTAACAACTACCAGCATCCATAATTTTTTGTTCTCCGCACTAGATGGGGAAGTGAAATCGCGTCGAACCTATCGTTCTCAATTAATCTAGATGCAAGGGGCCGCAAAATTATCTACGAACCCGCCCCAAGAACCGAGAATTAGGTTGAAACGACACGATACCTAACCGACTGCGTGTGACAGACAATCTATTTATATTATCATTGCAACGGCGATGCCGGCCCCCGTGGTGCTGGATCTGGGTGGCCTGGACGTCCAAGTCGCCGCATCCGGGCTGTCGCAGTCCGCCTTTGCCCGGTTCGGATCCGTCATCGAGAATCCGGAACCGGATCTTCACCCCGCCTCGCTCACCAACTCCGGCAACCTGCCCTTCCACCCGGTCTCGGCCAACCAGGGTTCGGCAATCAAGTACCAGCATGTAAGCCGCATGGTGAACCTGTACCGTCAGAGTTCCGCCAGAGGCGAGGCTGTCATGAACATGTTCGTGTGCGCGGCTCGGAGGCTCAACCCGCCCGGTACCTTCAATGTCACCATACTGGAAAGACACCCATTCACGACTCAGACCTTCATACCTTTATCCTCTCATCCGGAGATAAAATACCTCGTCATTGTGGCGCCGAGCCTGCCACCGACACCCAAAGATGAGAGTTTGCCAGTTCCGGTCGGGGCCCCGGACGCAGCGTCAGCGGCTGCAACGAACGGTCAGCCGCCTCACGTACCTCTCCCCGGCCGAGGTCTCCCGGACCTGCGCAATCTAAAGGCTTTCGTGGCCACGGCCGGGCAGGCTGTGACCTACGGGCCCGGAACCTGGCACGCGCCAATGGTAGCGCTCGGGCCCGAGGGTACTACCGTTGACTTCGTCGTGGTGCAGTTTGCGAACGGTGTACCTATCGAGGACTGTCAAGAGGTTGTCCTCTCTTCCTTATCCCCTGCTGGGAACAAGCCTTCTGATGGTGTGGTGGTCAAGGTCCTGGACACCATCAGAACCGCCAAGTTATGACCCGGCGTGTATCGTCTTGTCCAAGCGAATGAACCTATATGACGGAGATCATGTTAAACGGAGGGAGGAGCCAATCGCACGGCCTTTTAAGTGAATCCAATGTACGAATTAGGGGGATCTTGGTTTTTATTGTGTTACATATCTTCAATAAGCCGATCATACAACGAAAGCAAATCATTTATGACTGCCACATCAAGCCCGATCGAAATCATGCCACGATCTGCCACGCCCCCGAGCCGAGGTCATTACGAGATGCCCGGAAAGGAAGACTCTTGACTAACACGAAAGGAAACCGTAGGCCACACACTCCACACATCGCCTCAAATCCACGAGACGCTCCTGCGACACAACGCCTCATCACGGAAAACAAAAGAAACCATCGCTAGTGTATACTACAATCCATGTCCATTAGCCGCAAAGAAAGCCGGACCAGCCCATGGCTCACCCATCACACAGTCACCTGATCCACCACATTGTCGACCTCTCGAGGGTCGTAGAGCTCAGGATCGTAGAGCTCCTCGTCAATCGTACCCTGGGTGACCACCGTGTAGATAGTGACCTTTTTCTCCTGTCCCCGGCGGAGACACCGGCCAACCGCCTGGCGGTATTGCATCCGGCGGATGAACGGGTCGCGTTCCATAATTGGGCCGGCGAAGATCACATGGTTGGCGATAGTCAGATTGCTGCCCGCCGCATGCTCTGCAGTGGGATCAATGATGAGGACCTTTGCTTCTCCCTTCTTGAACCGGTTCAGCATGTCTGCCAGATCCGCATCTGGGCCAGCAGTGACCATGCACAGTACAGAGACCCCTTGCTCGACGAGCGTGGCGCGGACCGAAACAGCCAGCTCTTCGATGTAAGTGAAGAGTACCACCTTGTCGTCCTGGGGCGTCTCGCTAATAAGCTCCACGATGCGCGGCATCTTTCCCCCTTCGAGGCACACCCGTCCAGCGCTGGGGTCGCGAACGTCGGGGCAGGAGAGGAGGTCCTGTTCGCTGAACTTGATGGTGTTGGGCGGCGACAAACCGCACGGCGCACCGCAGCCAATGGCCGGGCAGAAGCCCTGGGCGCCGGCGAGGTCCATCTTGGCCTTGTGTTCCTCGCACAGCCAGTGTCCGCAGGCCAGAACGACGAACCCGGGGACATGTCCCGTGCAGACGGGGCGGCGAAGGCAAGCGTCGCAGTACTTCTCCACACTGCCCTGGTCCCGCGAGAAGGAGACGAACCGCAGCAGCTCATACAGACGATGGCGGCGGAAAGCTTGGATCCAGGCCTCGCGGCAGTTCATGAGGTAGCTGTATGTCAGCGTCATCTCCTCAAGTATGGCCTCCGTCTTGCCGCCGCGCCGGTCAAACTCATGGTTCGGGATGGGGAAGGCTTCCCGGGGGGCGATGATGCCGCGCTTGTCGATGAAGTCCTTCTTGACAGAATGGCCTTGCACGTAGTTGAGGATCTTTTCGGTGAGCTGGCCAGCGCTGTTGCTGTCGGAAAACTTGAGATTGAGACTAAGACAGTGCTCCTGAAGATCTTGCTTGGTCTCGCCCATCGTGGCCTTCTTGGCGTTGCCCTGGAGTTCGAACGAATCTCTCTTCGCCTTCATGCACTTTTTCAGGAAGTCGATGAGCTGCGCGGTGGTGAAGTTCGGCACGGTGTCTCGAACGGCTGCTGCCCGTGCTTGTTCGGTCGCTGGTGCTTGTCGCTTGGCGAGGAAGTTGACGCGCGTTCGATCGTCTATGACCCTGCCTAAGACTCTGGCGTGATCATCTAGCCAGCTGACACCGCCGGTGCGTTCGGTAACGCGGCCCAATGGGTGGCTGATGCCCAGAAGAATCGCATCCGTTGCCAGTTCGACCAGCTCGTTGCGTCTCTCGGGGCGAGCGAGACCGTCGATGTATGAATCCGTCATGTCGAACCAGTCGGGCCAGAAGCTCGTCGCTTCAACGAACCGCCACTTGAGCCAGTCTTCCAAGCCGCCTTGTTGGTGCCGAAAAGCCGAGCTGGGGCAGATGGCCGCGGCCAGCTGGTGGAAGGCATCCCTTCCGCCGAAGGATGCCGTTGGCCATTTATCCCAGCTGTCACGCGCATCGGCCATAGCGGTGAATACGTCTTCGATCAAGGTCCTCATGTTGTGATGGCGAGCAACTTTGGATTTGACCATAGAAAGGCGGTGGCACAGCCAGACGAGCTTGTCGATTGCCGTTTTGACCTCATTCTTGAGCGTGAGTATTTCAATGTCTGAGGCACCCAGGAGTCTCTTCAGCGTGTCCACCGTCATTGGCAGGGCGGCGAAGCGTGCCATCATTGAGTCGGCAGCCTTCGTCCCCGTCGCAGCATTGTCGCCCGAGTACGAATGGCGAGTGGCGACGTCTAAAGAGCGACGCAGGCTGAAGGGCAGGTTGAAGATGTTGCCCTTGGCAAGCGCAAGATCATGACGGATGCCCCCGTACGCGACCTGCGACAGCGTGGGCATGTACACGTTCACCTTTTCATTATCCCGAGCGAAGTTGCCAAGGTCGACTTTATCTTGCCGCATGAAGTGCTGGATGAAGTTCTCAGCGGCATGATGTCGGTCGAGCGCGAAATTGTGGGATCTCAGGTGGCTTGCACGCTCGCGATACTCTTCAGTGGGCGCAGTGGGGGTTTTCCGAGGGCCGACAGTGATCGGATCGAGATAGGTTGGGATGGTAGGGTCTGGCCTCACGATGTGGACGGATAGGAGCCGTCCATGGTGAACGATGTCCGCGAGCTTACCGCAGCGAGGTGTGCCGGAAAGCAGCCACTTGGCGTTTGCCAATGCGTTGGAGAGGAACAAGGTGATGCCGCTGTTGTTGTAGGAGAACTCGTCGAGGACAATGCGGGCGAAACTGAAGTTCTCCAGGAAGCTTGTCGCGGTCCACATTGGTTTGACTTTGGCCGGCTTCTTCGCTGTCGTTTCATCCCCGTCCACGACAGGCTTCTTGCTGCCCTGTCGCTGCTGCTTGTTGGCTTGTTTGCGACCCCCGGCGGACGACCACTGCCGGCACAAGGCTTGATATTCGCTGTTCAACTCGTCGACCACCTCCTTCGCCCGCTCGACGGCAACACCCTCCTTCTGATCACCGCTTATGTCCTCCGGCAGCTCACGATACCGCATCACGACCTTCCGAATAGTCGCCAGGGACGACCGATAACGGGCCTCGACCTCGCGGTCCGACTTTCCACCAGGCGGACGATCTTCAGTGAGCAGATTGAGGGCATCAGTGTACGCCGAGCTGAAGATCGACGTCGCCACAATGATCACCTTCGCCCTCACTAGGTCGCTAAGCCGCTTCTTCAGAAGGTCAGGATACCGCCTGATGATGATGATGTCACCGTCTTCTAGGCTGCTGAATTTCTTGAACTCCTCTTCCCACTGGACCGTGATGTGCTCGGGCACGATGATCAGCGTCGCCCTCAGGTGGATGAACGACAGGTGCGAATCCCAGATGTTGGCTGCAGCTTCACGTCTCTCAACAATGGACTGCGCAATGTCGAAAGTGCGACGGAGCTCGAGCAGAGCGATCGTCACTACCGTCTTGCCATAACCGATTTCATGGGCTATGATGCCGCCCCGGCTACACAAGGCCGATCCGTCGTTGGGATATGCCGCACGGCCGACGATGCGAAGGTTGAGAGCCTCCAGTACCTGTTCCTCGGTTTCCGTCTCGAGATATGGAGCCGGCGCCATCTCCCTAGCCAGCATCCACTTCACCGAGCGAAGTTGTTCGTCCCGCAATTCCATCTGCTTTTGCACAAACGAGGCCGGAAGGACGTCCTCGGCAACTTCAATGGTTTTCAGTCCCGTGTTGTCTTCGGTGGTTCGAATCGAATCATAGAAGCTGTCGAACCGGACATTGGGCCCAACCAGCTGCCCGATCTCGATCTGGAAGAAGCATTGAATGCCATCCAGTATGGCCGGAGCGAACCCGCGAGGCCTAAAGCCATACGCAAGACCGGCCGCTGCTCGAGAGGCCAGTGTCCTAGGGTTGACCGCCAACTGAACCCGCAGGTAATGGCCATACTCGGGGCGTGGGGGCAGATCGTAGATGCTCGGCGTGCCCACATCGTTCGGGGTTTCATACGGATTCTTCATCGAGTCTCGATCCCAGTCTAGACTAACCCTTGCCACCAACGGCTCGGGCATTGCTTTGACCTTCATTTGGTACTCCCGCACACTGTGGGGATCTTCCCATGGCACCACATGGTTACTGCCCTTGACCCATCGAACCTGGGGTGGCTCAATGCAACTGTCGTCAGACAACTCGACAGGGACACCGCGGAGAGGATCGAAGGAGAAGTTCGTGTCTGGTTTGAAGAGGTGGCCCTTGTCCAGGGCATTGGTGGTGAACGTTATGGTCCTGCAAAATTCGTCCATTTCTGGTGCAGAAATGGTGTGCCACCTGTCGGTCCACAGCCGTCTCTCAAGCGGGGAGAGCGGGAGGTTGGCGACAAAGACTTGGAACTTCAACACTGTCAGGCCAGGGGTGTCGCCGCAAGACTCCGGCTCGGAGCTACCGGTGATCGTGGCGCAGCTGGCCACGTGGAACGAGTCAGTCCCCTTCTGCGAGGAATGAACCCGTGTCTTGAAGCATGCCAAGGGGCCAATGGGCTGCCAGTAACCGGAAACTGAGACCTTGATGTTCTCGCCCAGATTGGCCATCTGGGTCACCTCGAGCTTGACCTCATCACCTCGGTATTCGTATGTCTCGGCCAGCTCGATATCCCTCGAGATGATATAGTGGTCGTCCATTGGATGGCCGACTGGATCGACGTCCTTAAAGCAGAAGAGGGTCTTTTTGGTCTCGCCGGCGTTGCGGATGTACAGCCCATCGGCCGCGGTTCCACACTGAGGCCTGGCGTGCCAGTGGCCGCCAATGCTGTCCTGCACATGGGTCCTGAGATGGCTTGGTGGGCTTGACGACGAGGCCATGGTCTGGGGGTCGAGAGCGAAGCAGTCATCTCTCTTCACAGCTACGACCACTAACCAGCTGTGCTTGACAGGCTCCCATGTACCCCAGACTGCCATCTCGGGATCCACCGTCGACTGCAAGCCGTGAAAGACGCCCTTCGCGATAGCTTGGTCGCCCCGGCGCCGTGCACCTATAGGGGATGTGCCCAGAGTCTCAGACCTGCTCGGGAAGATATACCACTCCACGTCTCCGGAGCGGTTCAGCGTGAGCCGTGCAAGGAGATCCTGAGAACGGTATTCAACGACGGCCGATGCAATGGACACCTTGACACCGCTGAAATAGAAGACATTGTGGTTCAGCAACTGCCTGACCAAGGCGCAGTATTTCCGGCCATCCTGGTGTACGACGCGTTCCTCCATCGAACTGAAGAAACCCTGGCCGTTCTCCTGCATCGTCATCGTGAAGACTCCGGGGAGGCTATGCTGAAGATGGACCTTTAGGTCGGCAAGCTTCATTAGGCGGCCGGGATTATCGTCCCGTTGGAAGTCATGCAGCGGATTGTGCTTGCAAAGTTGGCACGCGAGCTTTCCGCAGCGTCGACAACGATAGGTGAGGCGGTCGTGAGATCCGACAGGCGGACAGTGACACACCTTGAAGCCTACATGCTTCATAAGTCCCAAAGTGTCAAGCCTGAAGTCGCCGAGGTGCCAGTCAGGCAGCTCTACGAGTTCACGATCGACCAAGTCCACGTGGCTTGCTTCAGTTCCAGTTCCGAATTGGGCTTCCTGTCCGGACCGGAGTTGGATGTTGACAAGCTGTTTGCCGGCGGCCATGAGCGTGGCGAGAATTACGGCGCCAATGACCGTGACCGTCATGGCATTGCCGGCCAGATCTCGCAACTCCCTGTGGGACTCGCCCGCCAGCTGAAGCCGGTTCTTGGGGATACCCTGGAGGACAAGGCACTCGACGCCAAGGAGTGGCCGCCCTAGATTACTCAGAGTCGGCATGCCGGCCGGAGTGATGATGGGAGCAATGCCAAACTTCGCAATGTCGATGGGCATGCGGTCGAGATTTTGGCTTATATTGAACATCGCAGCCTTGAAGTTGATATCGCAGCCGCGCCTGGTCAGGAGCTGCTGATAGAGGTTATCGAACAAGTCGATGACGCGCGGAGTCTCGCGAGCCCAATATTCAATCCACGAATGTGACGGGGGTGCGATGGTCACGATCATGCCATGGCTGAGAGTGGCCTTGGAGAAGAGGCGCACAGTGTCCAAATACCACTGCTGGGAGTGGATGTTGTGGCGGATCTGGCAGAAGTCCCAGTTGATTGGTCTGGCAGAGTTTGGGGGCCTTCCGTCCTTTGGCCGGCCGTGCGCACCATAGCGAGTGATCTCATCACGGGCCTGCAGGTAGTTCGGGTCGTCGTCGTCCATAAGGAAGTCCAGCACCGAGGTGGAAGCGCGTTGCTTGAGGCTGAACACATACTGACAAGCCTGATGTACCAGCTGCGCCACGCCTGAGCCCATGCCTTCCTGGTTGAACGCTTCCGCATCCAAAGCTACCAAGTAGCCTCGAATCCTGTCTTGGGGCACATGGAAATCCTTCGAGTCCACTCTGACGTGTTTGGCAGTATAGCCCGCCTGAGGAAGCCAGAATTTCTCCATTGCGTTCCACGGAGCGGTCTGCACGTTCTCGAAGATTATGATCCTGGGCCGCCTATCCATGATGAAGTTGAGGGTCGATAGAAAGGTAGTCATCGATTCCCCAATGCTTTCCAGTCCCTCCGGGCTGAGTTGCTTGTGCACTGCATCGCGAAACTGTTGTGTTGGTGCTGCTAAGCGAGACCTTGGTTCGCCCTTGCCCACCAGATCTTCTTTGGAAAACCCGTAATCAAGGAACGCATTGACCTTCGTCTTCTCGTCTTTCCTGTTGTTGAGACTCGAGAAGTCCACACATGACGTGCCAGCGATCAACATGTCGAGCTTTTCGGCGGGGATATCCTGGTAACAGCCCGACGCATCGAGTCTAATAAGAGTTAGCGCTTGAGCTATACCACTGGGGCTGCAACATCTTACGCTCTGCTGGCACCACTGCTGCCGAGCTCGACAACGTTGCGGAAGATGATAGGGGGGTCATGGTTGCGGCGGATGAACGCCTGCTTATACGGCTCGATCTCGCAGCTGAAGGAGTGTTGATAGATCACCAGTTGTGTCCCGAACAGTTTCATCCCAGCCTCCTGGATGAAATCCAGCGCTGTAAGCGGTGCTTCAGTGCCGGAGCAAACTGTGGCCACCACAAGACGCAGAGGTACTTCTGCCGCTTGTGACCAGAAATTGCCGCTAGCCTTTTCGGCTTTGAGAATCATGGCTTCAAACATCTCTGAGATGGAAATCTTGGGGAGGGTATCCTGACCAAGGCCCTTCTCTGACTTGCGGATGCGGGACAGCAAGAGGTCGAGCAAAGCCACAGCTGGGATTGGCGCGTCAGAACTCCCGGAGGGAGATTCGGGCTTCGGTGGTTCCATGGTGCTGTTGATACGCGCTGAACTGAGGCATATACCCAGGATGTGGAATGAAGGTATGGACGAGAGGGATATGAAGCGAGGGGAGGAGCCCCGAGCTGAAGTTGATCAACCTGATCACCGGTCTGAAGGTTGAAGATGCTCCAGTGGAGAGGATGCAAAAGGCGAGAAGTCAATGGCAGAATGATGTCTAATGACAAGGAAACAGGCTGCCTCTGGACCCAGGGAAGATAGAAATGCAGAGAGTTGCGGAGGTGGGTGACGAAGTAATTATGGCAGTGAGAAAAAGGCGGGTGGAAAATAAAGAAAAGGCCAGTGTAAGAAGGGGGTTTCGAACACCTGTGCCTTGATTATCACGAATTGGGATTCGTGGGGCACCAAAAGCATGCCTGTTTTGTTTCCCTTCAATCAACTCCGGGTGCAGTCTAGCCTTCCGGAGCAATGAGACCGGTAGTGTTCGGACATGAGGTCGGGAAAAGTGGGTCACCGGACCGGTCACCATCATTACTACGGAGCCAACCCCGGAAGGGAGCACTATGCAAGCTCCGGGTTACCCTTTCTCCTGTCTTGGTTGATTGTTGGCCTTGTGCAAACAAACCACTGCCAGCCTCCCTGGGACGGCGTTTCAAGAACTTTCTAAATCCTGACCGAGAAGCCCTCACGTCCATGTGCAAAGTTGACACGGCTTTGCAGGAACCCAAAGCACTGTAACATAGACGTTTGTGAGGGGTAAGACTCAGGTCACCGTCATCCCTGTGATGCGAGGCACAAATTCACTTGTTCTAGATAGCTCAAGCGTGCCTGGTCTGGTCAGGGGCATTCAAACTGCAGACAAGGCGCTTTTTGGCTGGCACTTCCAGCTGGAGATAGAAGGGTTAATGAGCTCGCTCCTTAGGAATAAAGAACAACAGCGGGCTTCGGTGTTTTGTTCCTAGAATGAGCCCCCTACAGAGAGAGTGTCGAGTCATGAAGCAGAACGAGTCCTAGAACATGGTAGATACCCAAAGATGAACAGAGAGGCTTAGACATTTAGAAGGAAGACTGCGATTCGTATTCACAGGGCCAAGGCCTTCTCTGCTTAATATGTAGCAGAGCAATTGCACAACGCGTATTCATTGTGGTGCGCTCTGGTAGGAGCATGGCTTAGATCTTTGAACAAGGAGCTTCATAGTTGTAGAAGGAGGGTAGGAAACCAGAAGGGCAGATCAGGCTGCCTAGAGATCGCAGTAGAACAACTCTACCATGTGCGGTACTGGAAACGAGCCACGAGGACGTAGTCCAGAAGTAGCCTGATGAGTAGGATGTATC
The DNA here is from genome assembly GCA_030052785.1 of Coniochaeta hoffmannii. Taxonomy (NCBI): domain Eukaryota; kingdom Fungi; phylum Ascomycota; class Sordariomycetes; order Coniochaetales; family Coniochaetaceae; genus Coniochaeta; species Coniochaeta hoffmannii. The sequence goes on along the minus strand of JANBVN010000136.1, from coordinate 2,674 downwards.
ATAGCTGGGAAGTAGCGAAATGAAAGCAAAGGAAAGGTACAAGGGGATAGTGGACTGTTGGCTGAGTTGAATGCCGTTTGACGCTTCCCTAGCTTTGAAAGAGAAACATCCTTCTCCGACAGTAAAACTCCAGGTTGAGGGAGACGATGCAACACGCTGAAGAAGGTGGGAGACAGGTCCCGAGTCCGAAGCCCCTGACAACCGCTCGACCGGCGGCATGATCGGAAGAGAAAGAGTTCTGACACTCGTCGAAGCAGATCATTCCGGCCACCAGGAGCAGATATCACACAGCCCGGTAAAAACGAGAAAAAAACCAATTCAGTCATCGACGAGATGCACAAAAACTTCAGGGTTGGCGAGGTCGTTCAAAGTGGAGCAATAATTAATGGAACCGCTAGCTGAGAGGTTGCTAGCCAGATTGTGATTGGCCATTGGAACAAGCGGTAAAGGCGCGACTGTTGGCGTGCCTTCCATTATCCATATGAGAACTGTCACAAGGCTTCGAGAATCCAGTCTCGTACATAAAATACCCGCATATCTGTAGTAGCGCTCGAGTGGCTGCCCCTCTCATCGCCGTCATGGGCACCGCACTGCAGTCTACAGATGCCCAGAATAAGTTGGAGGATCTGTCGGGCATCGAAATCAGCCCCGGCGAAAACCCGTACGACGCCCTGATCAGAGCGTGCCGTAACGATCCTGTACGTCCTTCGCGTCGGTGGCGTGGTCAGTGACTGCCATTCGTCGGTCGTCTTACAGAGCGTTGTTGAGTAAATCACGGACTGACAGACGGTACCCTAGGCGGCGATCCAAGCCCTCTACTCTGCCCATCGTATCAAGCGGAACGAGCAACAGAAGGAGAAGTTTCTCTCAGCAGACTTTAAAGAGCTCGTCATTGATCCTTTTCTCCTGAGGTTGGAGCGGCCAGCGTTGGAACCTGGCTTCCGAGATCCGCGAAACTGCCTTGTATTCTGGGCCAGACCCCCCGACCATGTGGTGAAGCTGGCAACCCATCTGCAAGCCTTGTTGAAGAAGGCTGCTCCGAGTAAGTACCAAACAAGGAGGTTCAAGATCTCGACGTGGGTTGGACCTGCGTCATGCAACGATATCACGGCCCCGATTCCGTATGCACAAACCGGACCACCCTACGTATAACAGTCGCTCCTCAGCGCACGCTAGGAGTATCCCGCCTTGCCAGACCGCTGACAAGGTCGTGTCCTAGATCTATGGCTCATGCCGCCACAGCGGATGCACATGACTGCCCTAGAGGTCACCCACTCCAAGACTCCGGAGGAGATAGAAGCGCTCGTGGCACAGATACGCCCGGTGATACCTACTATTACGGGCTATACCTACAAGCACCGGTCACGCCTCGTCAAGCCCATGCTCTCCTACGACGTCGCAGCCATCGCTCTTTCTTTCCTGCCCGCTGCCGGGGAAGACGTGCTCTCCCCGCCTCCCGTAGCACCACATCCGGCCGCCATAGCCCATCCCGGCATGAATGGCAGCGACGTGGCGGAAACAGACGTCTACTCGTACCACCACCTGCGCCGGGACATCTTCGACATCTCTGGCTTTGCAGGTGTGAACATCACCTCGAGGTACGTAGTGCCCAGTGCACACATCACACTGGGTAGGTATCTCGGCCAAGAGGACCATCTAACTCCCGAGATGCGGCGTGACTGGGTGACGACGATCAACGAAATCAACAAGTGGCTAGAAACCGAGATCTGGGACAAGAGGGACGCCGAGTTTATAGGAGAATGGATCGTTGGACAGGAAAAGGGCTTGGAGGCTCGCTGCGGACCGCTCTGGTACGGAGGCGGCAAATGTATCGCGGCGGGAGAAGGCTTCTAATGAGCGACGGTTGAGTGATGCTGACCTAGACCTGAGTGATTGACTCATATCAGTCCCAAAACAAGGAGAGCGGCGCAACTTGGAATGCTCGGTCACAGACAAGAAAGGTGCTGCGAAATCGTCATATGAGAGGGTAACGGTTGCATTGGAAATGTCCCGGTGCTGTCACGGGTCGATCATATGCTTCGTATCACGCTCTCTTCTTCCCACAGGTTGTCATGATGCAATCCCCGCACAAATGGCTGACCCAGATGGAAAGAAAAGCAAAGACGGAAGAGGACCAGGCGGAAGCAGCGTCTTCTAATTCGGCCCTATCGCCCGCCGAGTGTCAACCGAATTGATACTCCTTAATGCCAGTTTCCAGCCGCCGTGACCGTTGTGCCGTGACAAAAACGCGAAATGCCGTAACAAAGAACCCCAGATCCCCCCATTTAGAAGACCAGAGCCGCACCCTTCGTCTTCTTGTCACCACTGTAGCGCGAGAATGCATGGTTAGCCAATCTGTTCCACCCGCCAGAGTCTCTGTTCGTTCCGGCAAGGGTGAGGTTAGGATGTAGGTTGGACGTACCCCAACTCGAAGTGCTTGCATCGCTTCAGCGCAAGCTGGGTCTTTGTCTTGCAGCTCACGCACTCCAGCCGAAGCACGACCTTCTTCGTGGTCTTGGCTTTCTTGTGGAACACGGGTTTGGTCTGACCACCGTAACCGGACTGCTTGCGGTCGTAACGCCTCTTTCCCTGGGCGAAGAGCGAAGCCTAGCGAAGGAATGAGCATTCCGTCACGGCGGGAGGACGGGACCCGGGGGGGGGGGGGGGGGGGGGG